>JAEIHY010009065.1:0-17913 GCA_018904565.1 Drosophila tsacasi | reverse complement strand
CTGATAGGTCACTCTCTTAAAGGTTCTTAGTAATTCCTCAATATTTTAGAAATATCATTAAAATATTCCCCAACATTCCATGCCTGATAATACTTAATTCCTGTGACCAGTGTAAGTTTAAACAATTTTAGGTTAACAATAGAAAACACGCTTAAGCCGGCCAAGCATAAAAGCCGTGACTTTTCGAATGTCGACAGTTTCTCAATAAAGCAACGTGGGTCTGCCTATGGATCGGGGGCTTTGAGAATGCTGTAAACCGATTAGGGTACCGTGGTCCGAGACACTAGCCATAATATTGGAATTTCCCTAAGCCCGGCAGAGAGAATAAACAATTTGTTGGGCAGAAGAAAGTAGTGTGTGTTTTGTGATGGAAATTACGCTTGCCGCTCTGCAATAATTAAATCATTCCGCCTCTGAAAACTATAAGAAGATACACGATTGATTTAAGCTGACAACCAAAATCCGTTCCAATTTCCAATGGCGATTGAGTCTTAACGGCGCTGACAATATGGATTTGATGCTTTTGGATCGCGATCGAGATGGAGATGGAGATGGGGATGGAGGCCTTTGTGCGATGCGACAATGCAGCATACAACGGGCAACAAAGCGCTGGGCGCGTGAATTAATAATCTCTGGTCCATAAAAACAGATGTCAGCTTAAAATTCGGGCTCCGCCTTTGTGTGCTACTGGTTTTTTCCTATTCAATACCCCGGATTACGCTACTTGTATTGAGTTAGATCTCTAAAAACGGCCTTCACGGGAGCCAAAAGTCAGTCGATTCGACTGCAAGCCACAGCCAGGAATGTAGTTTTCGGAATTGGTTTGGGCTTTTCTTTGGGTTTATTGGGAAAAATAAAAATAAAGTGATCTTGTCTGAGCGCTTTCGGAAGAGGTAATTTATTTTATGTCTTTATGATGCCATGGTTTGGAATCCGCAGGCTTTTAGTTATTTGTCTTGACTTTACAAAGTGAAAAGAAAACAATTTTGATAGATTTCTCGCAGTTCTAGTTTGAAATATTATTAAAAGTAAGTTTTTAACAGTTCACTACAACTGGTCGCCCTGGTTGCACGTGTTTTCGGAATAGGCTCTGTGCTAAATTATTTTTAAATCAAAATGAATCCGGAAAAGTTGAAGAAGTTGGAAGAGCAGGTGCGTATCGGAGGCAAGGGCACCCCCCGTCGCAAAAAGAAGATCGTCCACTCCACGCCCGCTACCGACGACAAGAAGTTGCAGGCGGCGCTGAAGAAGCTATCGATGAACGCAATTCCCGGCATCGAGGAGGTGAACATCTTCAAGAACGATGGCACTGTCATCCACATCAACAACCCGAAGTCGCAGGCATCTCTGCCGGCGAACACTTTCGCCATCACCGGCCACGCTGAGCACAAGGCTATTGCGGAGATGGTGCCCGGCATCCTCTCGCAACTGGCGCCCCAGGAAGTCAACCACCTGAAGAAGCTGGCCACGGAGTTCGTCAACAGTACCGCAGTCCCGACTGCCACTGCCGAACTTGGTGGCAGTGACGATGATGTGCCCAATCTGGTGGAGAACTTCGAGGAGATTGCCATTGCTGCCGCCCCTGCTAAAGGCGAGGTGGCGGATCCTGATTAAGGAATCACAGCACATGTATACATTGACACAAGGCGGAGAAGCGAAGGGACAAGGCAGGGCATACCGCCCCGCCGGACACACTACAACACACTACGTCCTAACCGTTGGTCAAAGCCAACCAATTCCATATCCCGGTCAAGAGCGCGGTATGTCGCTGGGATAGGCCTTACCTTCGCCGTCCTTCGCCTCTTTTTTGGGGTCTTTCTGCTTATTATACTCTACAAAATTAAATATTTTACGAATTAATATCCAATTAATATAACATAACATACAAGCCGTTCAAAACATATTTTATCTCATTAGCTTGACTGTTATTCCCTTCGCCCATATCATAAGGATACCACCACATCTCCTTAAGCGAAATCGCACTTAGCCATGGATGAGCCGCAGCAAATCGACCGGCGATAGTCGATAATGGAAGACCATAAATAACTTGTGGGGTTTATTAACCTCTGGCTTCCTCCACTCCACTCCCTAGTCTCCCCGTCCGGCACTCCACTCCTCTCTCTTAACCATACACCGCCTTTTGTTACCTCCATTCATAAGTTTTCTGCTCACTTTGCTCTTGTTCTGTTTATGTCGGCGAATGCGTTTCCGGTCAGCGACACAGGAAAACACGTTTATAGCAAAATATTGTTTTTGTTTCTTCTGCCGTTTCGTACACCGCCACAAGCCCTTAAATCACTGCATGGGGGACTGTCTATGATTAACCAATAAAAATAAATAAATACTGCATTATACCTACGGGAAAGGAAATAAAACGGAGGGAGAGCGTCGCAACGGTTTTCATAAGTGTTCCAATTTATTAACACCTTTTTGTTTTTGCCTTTGCTTAATTCTTAAAGCTGTTGTTAGCAGTTTTCTTGGTTTTATTTTTTTGTGAGTGACTTTAGATATTTTCATACAGCTCTTGGACATTGTGGTAAATGGTGATTGGTTGTGGCAACAAACCTACGAAGCTCATCAAAAGTATTTTATTTTTTGGTCAATGGTTAATTCATAATTTTGTTTAGGTTTGTTTATTTCCATTGTGGATTTATGTGTTATAAAAATAGCAAAAAAGAAACAGGAAAGCTGGTAAGTTGTGCCATTAAAAATAGTCTAGACGTAAGAGGAAAAAACGTTACCTTTTGAATAAGTTTTCTTCTAGAAAAAAAAAACCCTGAAATAATTAATATTATCTAAAATAATTAAATACTTCAGTTTTATTTATACCAATAATTGTGGCTTTTGTTTAATGTGTCTCATTATCGTTCTTTTTATTATAAGTATATACAGTTTTACTAATTTACACTACGCTTAGGGCGCTACAGTTACGCGAGCTTACTTACAACTTGTGCATAAAGTACAGCGAATACACGGATCTCTAGTTTAGGAAATAATTACACGCACATCGAGGGAAGTTATGGTACATACGAAGTAAAATAAATTAAATTTATAAACGACAGGAACAAATTGGTAACTTAAGACGATAAAAACAATAACAGCTAAATCAATGATTGCTCGTGTACATTTGGCTTGGGTTCGGGCTTGGGATTAAGTAAGGGGGTTTCCAGCAGACTTCGGGGTTGATATGTTTCTCGGGGAAAGTGCCGCCTCGCTGTGAACTCAAACATGAAGAAAACCATACAGATCTACGATGGATCTACAGAGGTGAGTGGGATATATAGGGGGATGGGGAGCCGAGAAGTCCTGGCCGCCAAGGAAGAGTGCTCTACAATTTAGTGGGTTTCTCTGTCTGTCAGATCTGCCGCCTTATATCGGCTATATACGTGTTAGTGGTTGGGTATATGCATTGTATTGTATTGTATTCATTGATGTCGCCCCTGCTCTATATATCTTCCAATTTACATCCTATAAGCTCTGATTGCATAAGTTGTATGTAATTAAATTAACGTATCTTTAAATGGTTTTTGGATTATCTTCTTCTCCACAAAATTGCACAACGTCTCTGGGGCAGCAGCGGTTGTTGTTGGGTGTTCCAATCTTTACCTTTTCTATTTCTGTTTTTCGATTTATATATTTTCTCTCAGTGTCTCTTATATTTCTGTTTCTGGGGGCCCATGCCAAGGGAACCGCTGCGTTTCAGCTGGTTTTGCTTGCTATTTGGTATAAGCGGCGTTAATCAAAATACCGAATAATCACATTGTAAATTATTGTCCGAAAGTGTAATTATACCTTTCTAGCCCGGGCATCGAAGTCGGATTAGGAATCGGAATCGAAACTGGATCTGGAATCGGATTACGGCCGCAGGAGCGTCAGCTTCTGCTGCTCCCGGAAGGCGATCAGCGAGCGGAAGGCGGATATGGGCGAGGCAACCGAGGGCGCCGTCGTCTCAGGATCCGGAGATGCCGATGGATGTCATGGCTTTGCACTCAGCGAGGTCACGTTGACGCCGGGCGATATCTTGCCGGAGTGCGAGGACGAGGACGAGGCGGTGGAGTTGCTGGATATTGGTCCCATCATGTGCTGCGCCGCCGACTGCCCGCTGCTGGTCGGTATGTGCACCACGTCGCAGCCCATGGACGAGGACGAACTGGAGGCGGATGGCGAGGCCACTGGTGGTGGCGCCACCTGATGCTGGGCCCCACTCGCCCCACCGCCGCCCGAGGTGGTCAGGCTGAGCGGAGCAAAGTGCGGTCCATTGGCGGCTCCCGACACCGCCGCCTTCCACAGCAGCGGATTCATGCCCAGCGGTCCATTGTGCGCCGCCAGACTGGCCCCAAAGCTGCGCTGATGCTCCAGGAACTCCTGCGTGGGAGCGCTCAGGTGCGCGGCCGCCGGTCCATAGAAGCCCCGATACAGATCCGGGCGGACATAGGGCGAGTAGTTGGGTATTCTTGCCGCCAGCGGCGACAGGATCTTGCCCGGCGACGGCTGCTGGCCGGGATGTCCATAGAAGCCGGGGTGCGTGGGCGGCAGTTCCGCCGCGAGGTTATCCTTGGTCGCAGAGCTGGACTCCTTGCTGTCCTTGGAGGCCATGTCTGCCAGAGACCAGATCCTTGGCTTGGCTGTGCCACCCACCGCCGTCTGCAGCGAGTTCTGCTGAGCCTGCTGGTGCTGCTGCAGCAGCTGCTGCTGGTGATGGTGGTACGCGGCAATGTCCGGTGGCGAGCCCGCCGGTGGCCGGAAGTGATGGTGCAGGGCGGCGGGATGGAAGAGCGGATGGGCGCCGGGTGGCATGCTACCAGGTCGGTCGTACAGATCGGGGGAGCCGTTGGGCGACCCGGGGCGGGACTCGGACCACTCGCTGTTGTTGCTCTCGCCGGGTCGGTCGGCCAGCATGTCGCCGAGGCGACCGCTGCGGTCCTTGTCGTCCGTGGAGCCCACACCAGAGTCCTTGGCATCTGTAAAGGGATCAGAAAAGGAGAGTGATGAAATAAGTAAAAAATAAGGAATAGTAGAAAATAATCACTTATATAGCCAGCAAAGAAATTTAAAAGATTTTTTGTTTGAAAATATATAAAGACGTTTTGAAAAGCAAGTTTTCTTTTTAGTCTTTTGTTTTAATTTTATATAAGAATTCTACTTTAAAATAGGAATTAAGATAAACTTAGCTTTCCAGTAAAAACAGTTTTCTCCTCTTACCTAACAGATCATTATCCTCCGTGTTCTTGTCATCATCGTCGTCGATATTAGCATCATCGTCATCGACACGGTTCCTGGGCTCCCAGGTCATTTTGTTCTCCTTTTTCAGTCTTCTTCTCGCGTTGGCGAACCACGTGGACACCTGCGTCAGCGTCATCTTGGTGATAATGGCCAGCATTATCTTCTCGCCCTTGGTCGGATACGGGTTCTTTTTGTGCTCATTCAGCCAGGCCTTCAGCGTGGATGTAGTCTCGCGGGTGGCGTTCTTCCGCCGGGCTCCGTTCAAATCCATGCCGTAGCTGCAAAAATACACAAGGAAAGGAATTCCCAGTTAGACGGGGTTAAAGTCAGAGTTTGCGATAAGGACGACCGAACGGTCAACCGTCCGACCGACCGACCGACCATTCCTCGAATTGCCAGCAGGTGATTAAGGCCCGAGTGGAATGCAGGCCCAGCTGTTGCCAGGTCGTTTGGAGTTCCTGCTTAAATATGCGCCAGGCCGGGGCCCAAACAATTGTTGCAATTTGTTAAACTGGTCGAAAGGGACGCGGGCGGGCTTTGTTTGTGCGTTAAATTTGTTCATCATAAACGCATTTGCATGGGCCCCAAGAACATTTATGCCCGTGCAGTTTGCGGTCTGACACATTGCTCCCCAACCCACTGTCCACTCGGACCACTCCATCCACAATGGGAATCGATGGTCGATGGTCGACTGTTGCCGCATGCCGCCGTGGACAACAACTGTCCTTTATCGCTTTTTGTGGGCAGTTAACATGAACGTTTTTAGTATATTGGATGTATATACATCGCGGCGAGCGCATATATGTCCGGGAATACTTAACTACACTTGGGATTAATTCTACAAGAAGTTACTTAAATTGAATAATAAAAAATAATTATACAAGAATAAGGAAATGTTGAGAAAGTTGAATAAAATTTAGGATATACATTTTCTGGAACCATTTCTTTGCTTTAATATACGAATATATTTTCTTAGAAGCCCCATTATTGTCAAGTAATATTTTAAAGGCTTTGTTGACCGAAATCTTTTTAATCTTTATAATTCTCAAGTTGCTTGATTTTTTTTTGCTCTAAGATATAATTGATCTCTTCTGAGATTTCTTCTTGACCATTTATTGGAATATAAGACATTATTTCGGTTAATCTGAATCTGAATATGGTTTTGTAAATTCGTTTTAAAATGCTTTAGATTCTCTTTGATTTTCTTAGGTAATTTAATCCCTAATAATGGCTAGAAGTATTTGTGTCAGAAACTTGCTGTTATTATTTTCTCAAGTGTACAAAATGCAAAACAGCAACACGGGGGAGCAAGAGAAACAGAAACAGATACAGTGCCATCGCATACATGTGTAGCTGTCTCATTTGTAGTTCTCAGACAGCTGCCCGATCCGAACAGAGAGGATGACAACGATGTCAACTGGATGCTAAAGCAGCTATAGCTACAGCCACACCACATATATGTACCCACATCCACACATATCGACTGCAATATACAGAGGGATTGCTGGTGCTCTGCTCTGTGCGATGCATTAATTAATTTAAGTTTGAATGCAAAGTGTCGCCGAGTGCGAAACACCTGCGCAGACAGGCACTCTGCCTTTGATCACCTGACAGCTGAATACATTTTTTTAATTTTCCTATCAGCGCTGTAAATGATTGGTGACGACAACAACGCCCCCAAGTGCTCAAGTCAGTTTCCCCAGCCTTAAAGGTGGGGTTCTCGCGCGCGTATTTTGAATTTCGAACTCGAATTCGCCAAGCCGCCGGCACGTCACGGCGAAATAACTCAAAATTGATTTATGGCGAATATGGTATGGCCAAGATAGACAACAACTGCGATATATCATCGACATCGACATCAACAGTAGCTGCATGAGTCAACTATCAAATTTTGTTATGAGTGTCAATTACAGGGGAAACAATGGGCCCGCCGATGTACCTGTCCGAACGTGAGGAGAGGTGAAAATGACGTGACGGGATGTTGTCGATTGTCGATTGTTTAACTGGCAATTGTGTTTGGAAATTTATGTCACTTCAATGCAGCATGTTTGTGGTTTTTTAGGTTTCGGAGGTGCGTTGCCTTGCGTTGCGTTTCATTTCGTTTCGATCGGCGGAAGCAACCCACCCGCCGACGTGCAAACGATCAATTACAAGCGAATAAATGGGGAAACTCGACAAAGTGAGTATCGAGTGCCGAATGCCGCTGCGCCTGCGTGCCAATATGCGCCGGACTTTTACTATTCGAACGCACTTTTCCGCGCCGGCATTTAAAATGCACCTGCACGCACCTGCAGCACCTCAATCCGAGCCCCAATCCCAATCCCGCTCACGTTCCGACCGACGCCTTTCAGCGGACCACCATCCGAGTTTATGGAGTTTATATAGCGCTATATGGGGAAATATCCATCAGATACTATTGTGACTAATCCTCACCTGTTGAACGGATACCCGGCAAAGGCCGCATCGTAGGGATGGTACATCGAGGGATATGGCCAGGGGGAGGCTCCGGCCACCAGGTTCTCCTTCAGATCGATCCCAGCCTGGAAGAGAGAGAGGGAGAGGGACAGAGCATAAGTATTTTTGTCAAAATTTAATTTTAGACTAATTTCTAGACGAATTTCTGATTCCCGCAGCTTGAACCCGCAAGACCTTGAACCAAAATTATTAAAAATCATGTTAAACAAATTCATTAAGACATATTTGAGTTTATTTTTGGATGGATGGCTTAAGGTGGGGCAAGTGTTATCAGGAAAAAGCAAGGCACAGTGGATTTGAGAATCAATTGGAATCAGGATCCCAATAATAAATAACATGAACACCATTTTTAAAATATTAAACAATCTATACAACATTTTGTGCCTTTCGAAGTATCTCAGGAACTTTATCAAAATTCGAAAGATTTCCATTTAAATTAGTAAATAGAAACATCCATTCGATGCTGATTAACTCTTAATATTTCCACTAACATAGAATACATTTCTGTGTCACTGTACAAGTGATAAGCCAGACAAGAATGTGACCAGCATCAGTCGGTCATGTGGACGAGTCGTGACGCCTGGCAGTGACTTTAAGAGCTTGTAGATCTCTACGCTCGCATTCTCCCAGATTGTCTCCTTAATCGCCGCGCTGGAACAAGTACATATAGTGCCATTAGAGCCAACGATTGGAATCAGAGAAAACATTTAGGAACACAGACTTTGGCACTGATAGGCGTGGGACAACAGGCGTGTAATATAGAACGCCGATTAAGTTTAACACGACAATTATCTCCGCGTCTTGTCTCGATTCGCTGCGACATTTGCCAGCTGTATGGGCCGCGATAATGGCGGAGCGACAGAGGCAGCTGCCTCTGGCATATATTCTATATATAATATTATAATCGCACTGCAAAGTCGAAGTCGGACGCATATTCGTCACCTGAGCCACGACCCGCCTCCGGAGTTATGACACAAACATATTGTCCAGCCAGAAACAGCGGGGGTACTACAACAAGATGCGGAATCAATGAGAACGAGCCCGATACGGATCTACATGGCACCACAGGACGAGTGCAGGAGTGCAGAAGTGCAGGAGTGCTGCAGCAGGATGCTCGCACTCGGATGCAGGTCCCGAAATCCAGTCGAAATCTATTGTCTCGCTGTCGCGACGAGCGTCTGGACAGAAATTGTTGTACATTGCGGCAAAGCGGAAATATTTTTATGTCGCCAACACGAAAATGTTGCCGTTGATGTTGCAACATCGCTATCGCCGGCCATCGATGCGGAGTAGGAGTCTGGCATCGGGATTGGTATTGGGTCTGGGTCCGGGTTCGGGTTCGGGTCTGGGTCTGGCCAAGAGGTCTCCTCTCCTGCCACTCGCTGGCGCAGCATGTGGTGTGTGCGAGTACAGCGGCGATAGACTGATAAACAGCAAAGGCAACAGCCACAGATCTTTCGGGGCCAGGTTAACTCCAGGGCCAAGGCCCTTTGACAGGTTTCACACTTTAAAAAATATGTATTACCCAAAGAGAAGCTAGATCCTTAAAAAATATTCAAATAGTTATACTGCAACATAACTGAACCTTAAAAATATATAAATAGGTTTGATATGATATTGTAAGGTGTATGTAAAGATGACCACGTTTTAATTCCAAGAATGATAAAATAAGATTGAATTGTATTTATATATACAAATTTTTTAGTTTTCGTACTCTTTTGACATTGTTAAAATGTTTATCTAATAAAGTTTGCTTTTAAAATCATATTTGTTACTTGGAATACACTCTCACATTTCTTTATTTATTTAATGTTTTGAATTTAATTTGTATTCTAAACAAAAATCAATTTTTTCTTTTGGATACCCACAATTATAACAATTTTTTTCTGAGTGCCTCGTGCAGACTGCGTCTCCGAGCGATTGCAGAAGTCAGTTAGCCGAACATGGACAGCGTTTTGGGACAGACTATATTAAATTACACGGCCTGCTCCTATTTCTCAATGGAAGCTCGATCCGAACCTTGCTGAACCGAACCGAGACCGAAACCAGTTTACGTTTTACAACCTTTACAATAATCACGCCCGGCTATCACGGGAATTGGCCAAAAGTCGAGGATGGCAGTGGGTCTGGGAATGGGAATGGGAATGGGGGATCCTCACATCCCATCCCATGCACCGAATCTGTGTCGTGCGTGTTTGGCAGCGAGTGCGTGTAGGCCATGTCGATGCGGGTAAAGCGCATATAATAAATTGTAGCCGGCTACCAAGCCGAGAAGTATCTACTATATATCCACTGAGCAACAGTAGCTGGTTGCTATTGCCTCTGGAGACGGGAGTCGAGAGTCGGGAGTTTGCCTTCTGGAAGCAAAAACGCACCCGTGCCGGCCGGGATTTGCGCTGGCGGTGGTTAATATTAACAACATTCGACATGTTTGCGTCTGCGTTTATTATTACCAATACTGCGATGCGGCAGCAACAGCAGCAGCAACTGTTGATGTTGCAGCAGCCACTGCAACTCGTTTTTTTCGAGTTAAATATTGCATTACCACTGGCGACGACAACTGCAATTGTAAAAAGCGTTGTAGCGCAGATCGCATATTGCCGATAGCTTGTTCTTCCGCAACAATGTTTATGCATTTGCAAAATGTTTGTAGTTTCGGCATGTACCAGGTGTGTTTGTGCCTTAAATGCCCAAATCTGACCACCATCAGTGCCGGAGGAGGGAGATTTAAACCTTAACGCATCGATGTTGCTGTATATTAAAGCGTAAGTTATAGGTTTAAAAAATCTTATAAAGGAAGTAATCAAATATCATCAAGTTAAGTCTCTTTTGTGAATAGTAATTATAATATTTGTTAACAGAAAAACTCTTGAAATGCGTTTCTTACTCTGCAAAATAAAGTTAACCTTGAAAGCTAAGCAGTTGACGAAGTAACTTCATTGCAGCTAAACCAAAACTCATTTTCTCTTTAAATATTACAAGGTGATTCATGGCAGTGCATCATCTGTTTGTTTAAAGATGAATCATTGCAGTTAAAAAATAATTTAAATATATAAAAGAACCGTGTAATATGATTTTTAGTGCCATTCAAAAATTAATTCATTATAAATGAGATATATATACCGTTTAGTTCAAGAAAGAGCTCAGGAAAAACGAAATTCTATTGAGGATAAACCATATATCGGTTTTTCTTGAATAATTATAATAAACAGAATTTATACAATACATATCTCGAAAAATAATGAAATCACAAGGAACACTATTTGTATTCCCCATCTAATCTCCTGTTGTGGTCTTCTCTCTTAACTTTTCCATTAATCTTTTTCCCTCACAAAACTAATATTTGGCCAAGGAACTTGTGTTTATAATAAGCTCGAGTATCGTACCCCCCTCCTTGGAGAGAAGAACATGAATGACTGACCACTGGCCGGCCACAGGAACACTCCAAGTAGTTGTTGGGATGATTTCTGATCCAGGGGATCCCAACCATACCCGACAACCGGAGTGCGTTGTTTCACGCATCGGGAAGTGCGGTTTGCCCAGGCTACCCTCTCCTCCGTCTGCTGGCAAATTAAATAATTCAAATTAAAATGGGTCTTTGTCTTCATTACCAAGGAAATTCTGCGACTGTGTTCCCTTCACGCCAAACGTCAATGCCTTGGGATTACGACTATATCGAGGAGGAGGAGCTGGAGGAGCAGGAGGAGCAGCAGTGGGACAGAGCAGTCCGACTCCGAATCCGGCTCCTGTGGTCTGTCGCCCTGATGCGCCACGATTTGAGCGATGCGCGTAATGACGGGTCGAGTTAATTAATTGCTGCTTCGATTTAAAAATAAACACACGTTTGCTCGCCGCATTCCCGCCTGTGCAGCCAAGAATGAATGGAATCGAAATCGGATTCGTCTTCGTATTCGGAATTGTAGTTGAGAGCCGGGAGTCGGTAGTTGCGAATCGGAATCGTAATCGAAATTGAAATTGAAATTGACGACAGCGCGGAGTTTGAGTCGCGCCAAAGAATGCGTTCTGTCCTAGCTCCACTAATCTACACTGTTCAAAACCAATAACAAGTTTACCAATACAGTAAAATACTTTTTGATAGAAGATGTTTCCAAGAAGATCAGAATAATTGTGCTTTTTTGAAAGTAAACCATAAAGAGAGCTCTTAAATATACAATTTATTAAGTTCTCATATCTGAACAGTTTTTGAAATTTAAAACCATTAAAAATAAGTCCAAAAATAATTTATAAAAAGCATTTTTGTTGCCAGCTTTGAATTAAAACTATTGTAAATGATTTTGAATTGTTTAAAGTATTTTTGAAATTAGTTTTCAAAAATAATTGAAGTTTTGAAAAAAATCGATTTTAAATCGATAAACTTTTATTTTAATGGAAGAACCTTTGTTATTCTTAACTATTACTATATTATATAACTATAATTTAACAACGATTATAAATGTTTCTTGAAAATATACGTGCAAGGTATTCAATTTTCCCTGTGTATCCTTGTAAGTCTTTCCCCTTTTGCGAACTGGAGCTCCCAGCTGCCTTTTTGATGACACTTTTTTTCACAACTCCGTTTATAAAGTTGTACAACTCTGAGGTTGATGTGGATGGTGTTGCTGGTCGGTCGGTTGGTCTGTTGGTCGGTCGTGTTGCCTGTTTGTTTGTACGTTGTTCGTATGCGTTGCCATGACTGCTAATTTGTTTGTTGTAGGCAGGACGGCCATTCACAAATACTCCCGTGCCAAGGCAGCCACTTCCTTTTCCATACACAAACGTACACACTCTCTCTCTCACATATATAAAAGTGCAAAATTTACTGTTAACGAACATTCTCAACTTTGCCAAAAAGCCAAACAACAACGGCAGCAACACAGAAACTTTCCACAACACTTACGGCAACAACAATGAGATTGGTGCCGAGCAGTAAATGTATTTAGTACTTGGGCATAAAGCCCACCGCCCCCACGCTCCACCCCCCGGAAAAACACCCCCTGGCCGCCGTCACCTTGCCATTAGAAAAGCCACCCCCGAAAAAACAACACGACAACACTTCGACATTTTCAAAAGTTGACAAATCAGTGCATGTAGCGCCAAGGTTCCAAGGAGCAAGGATGTGCCTGGATCGGGTGTTGGGAGGCTGAGCACAGTCTCGGGGGTGGTTTTCTCCAAAAAAGGCCAGAAGTGTGATATCGGGAGTGGGGCCTTAGCCCCCCCTTTAATATATATGGAGAAGGCCAGAGAGTGGTCCGATTTGTAGTTGCTTTCTGCTACATTTTGTAGAAAACTTGCCAGGGGGCAAAAAGTTTTTGTAGCTCCCACAGGATATGAGCATATACCGCAGCTAGCAGCCAGCAGTCCTTTGTTGGGGCCAAAAACCCAGGGCGACTATGTTGTCGAGTGTGAAATTTCATGCTTGCATTGTTGTCGTTGATGATGTTGCGGCACTTAAACTGGGGAAAAGTCAATATACCATTCTGGGCTGCTTGCCCGGCGTCAAGTGTCTAAAAAGCAGCCATTCTGTGTATTCAGGAGGCCTGTGGATGTCTGTGTGTGCAGGATTCAGGGTGCAGGCTCCAGGCTCCAGACACCCTCTGCCGCGTAGGGAAAGTTTAAGTCCAAAGTGGGAGGACACTCATTAGACTTGGCAAGTGTCTACAGGCCAAAGTTTAACTTAATTGTTTTGTTTGCCTTTGAAAAATCATATTTTTTAAGAGGTTTTGGAATCCTAAAATAACTTGAACTATATCTAAGATGGATATACGTTTGATTTCCGTATTTTCATAGCTTATTTTTAAAGAAATTCAGCACCCAAAAGATGTGCATATTCTTGAGCTAACGAAATTATATAAATTGTTTCAATTTCTCTGAGCCTGTCAGAAGTGCCTACCCAAGAAAATACCCATTTTAAATTAGGGACAGCCCTTAACAATTAACCAAATTAATTTCTCCGAGTGTCATTGCCCGACGAGCGCAGGATGCAGTGCAACATATGCGCCGGGGTCGCAGTCAATTTCGTACCCAAGGATCAGCAGATAAACGGATGAATGGAAATGGGAATGGAAATGGAACTGGAGGGCGGACAGCCTGACAGCCTGTCACTTGCGTGTTGACAAATTTATTAATAAGGTACGAGGCGGCATCGCCAGTCGACGCCCCCAAACAAGATGGGAAAACTGGGAAAAACTCAGAGGGAAAATACACCGGGCGCGGCCTGGGTTCGGCCTATTTGTTAGCGGCGCTCTTCAAATGCGACGACGGTTGCACCATCATCCACTGAAGTCATCATCCACCTTCAGAGCCGGAGAACCGGAGAACCAGAGAACTGGTGAGCAGGAGCGACGGAGTCGTGAGTTTTTGGGAGCGGGACATAGTGTATTCCCGCGCTGCGGCAACTTGACATCCGCTTGACAGCTCGTGTCAAAGTAATGAATCCACCGCATTGAGCAGACACTTTTACAACTACGGTGCACGGCAATATATCTACATATAAACACACATATATCTATCTTCTCGGAAGAGAAATCGCTCCAGTTTAGCGCCGGCGGCTGAAGTGACTAATTACGACCCCGGATGATTTATTTAGCAGATGCCGCGACCCGACCTGCCTTGTCTCTTAAACGCCTGCCATCGATCCGGGCGAGGAGGAGAGTAGGGCCTGTGTTTTGTGATCTTGAGCACTCCTGCCATCGCGCTAAATTGGCGTGTCAGCAGCGGGTAGATATGTACCAGATAGTGCCTCTCGATCCCGATCTGGCACTTTCATAATTTGTTTTTGGAGACAATGGCTACATTTATACGAGAGCACGGCTACTGTCCGGAGATCGGAGACCACAGACCGGTTCTCTATCACCTTTTTTCCCGCTGAACTAGAAACCAGTTGAGATGCAAATTCCCCGCGCTTTGAATATTTTATTATTGGGCATGTGTTTGATTAGGCGAAACACCATTGGCGGACATCGATTGCACTTAAATCAGTCGTCGAGCGATTATATTTAATCACACATTAGCGTTCGCCCAGATCAGCGAATATTTAGTCACAACAACTACTACTCTGCGGCTCCTATTTTTGTATATTTCACTTCATCTTCAGTAGCGGCACTCGAAATACTCATTCATTAAACTCTCAGTTTCAATTTCACAGTCGTCAGCGCGTTCGAGTTCCCCGCTGCTGCTTCTGCTTCTGTTTCTGGTGCTTTTTGCTTTTGCTTTTGCTTGTGCAGCTCCCAAGACTTTTTCCTTTTTTGGCTTGTAAGCAAATAAATTTATGTGTTCACTTTTGAATGCGACATTTTATCGGATCATATTTAATGGGCGCGAAAGAGGCCTCGACAGAACAGAGCTTAAGCTGAATCGAAAAATGCCTACCGACTACGAAGACAAATGCACCCATTTAATTTGAAGTAAATTCCTGTGTCAATTTAATAGCCGGAATGTTTTGGAGAATTTCTACACTATTTTTAAAGATGTTACTATTTTATTTAGATTTTAAAAAATGTCTAGAATATTTTTTAGTTGCTTGCATATTTTTCAGAGTTCTAAAGGCCTTTTGGGATCAGTTTCACATTTAATCACTGCTCGTATAATCACTCTAAGCTCATTTAATCACTTGGTTTATTTACATTTATTGTTTAACAAGCAGTTTATATTTAAATAAAAGAAACCGGTAGCAATTAATCCATTTTAAATTGCTTAAATTGTACTTAAATTGAATTAAATGCAATTTAAACCTTGTTTTAGTTTGTTACCAATTAAAAGAGTTGAATTAAATGGTTAAGACAAGTTGGTGGAATTTTTTGAGTTTTGTTTAATCAAGTATTTTGAGTTAAGTTAAAGTCCCACAGTCTTATTGTTTTGTTTTCGCTTGTACATTTTCATATACTTTTAAGATGGTTCTGTAATTGTTTTCCCTCAACATTTTCCAGACAATTATAAATAAGATACACATTAAATTACATCTCTCCCTTTTCTTTAGAATGTCCTGAAACATTTTATGAGACAACGTCAACACGGAACCGAAGTCGATACATTGTATTTGGTTCGATTGACTGGCAAGGGCAGTTTCTCCGATTCTTAGGTGGCTTTCCCGGGAACCGAGCATCGAACACATGCCAGAACCCAAACCAATGGGTGTCCCGTCTTTGGGCTCCGCATGTGGTCCCCAGAACATTGTGCCCAAATAGAATTGTTGGCAAACAAAGGCAAATTACATGATGCTATTAGAAGCAATGTGAGCCGAACAAAGGGCCGACGGCCAAGCGCCGGACATGCCGAGGACGTGGTGGATGTGGTGGCCAGTCAGTGCCTGTCCATTGTCCATAAATTCGGACAGTTCAGGATCCTAGCAGCCTCAGAAAACTCTCAACTCAACTCGAGTCGGAGATCGGAGTTAAGCCAGCGATATTTTGCAACTTGGCGGCACACACAATGTGGCTTGAAATATCGCCTCAGGCGAAGCAAAGGTCAGGCATAGGCTTAGGCCCTAAGTACCCGGGGACGGGGACCCGTAGGACCTGTGCCCCCAGCCTGACAAATCGCTCCAAGCGAGGCTCTGCTGTAGGCCAGTTTATCGCTGCAGGTTCGGAAGCATAGACCCGCGGGGCACGATCAAATGACGGCGACGCGACTTGAACCTCAACTTCAGCCTGAGCCCCAGCTTCGGTGGTGGTCTCCCGCTCCGCTCCGACTGGACAAATTCACAAATTTATTGCGCCATTGTTCGGGACATATGACTTATGAACAGGCTTTACGAGGCACACGGAGAGATATTGAAGGATATAAAAGGGAAACATATTTTTCTTAAATACATTAAGAATCCAGCTGATCTTAAAAAGCAAATGCATTCTAATTTATATATAAAAAGTGTAAATAATCAACTTAATACATATTTTTCTACACATTACATATCTGAAGTATTTTTTAGTTAATGTATACATTATTTTTGTTCAGTGTACCGCCTAATGTATCCCCAGATTTCAAGCATTTTTGAGTGCTGAGCTCACTTACCGGATTTGCGTAGAACGGCGGCTGATCGGCCGCTATGCCGGAGAGGTAGGCGGACATGCCCTCCGGATAGACGCCGAGGGGCACGCCTCCGGCGGCGGCTAAACGCTGGTAGCTGAGCATGTCATACTGGCAGGAGCAGATCGTCTGTCCACTGACCGGATCCGTGTAGATGGTGCGACCCGTATCACAGCAGCGGTTTCCCGAACCGGGTCCTCCTCCAGGCGCCCCTCCTCCCGGTGGTCCCGCTGAATGCGGTCCTCCTGGCGGCGGCGGTCCGCCGACAAGCGGCAGCGGTAGGGCGGGCAGACCGGCGGCTGGGCCGCACGGTGAGGTGGAGCGGGCGCCCGGCGGCACCGTTGAGGTCACCATGCCACTGTGGCCGGGCCCAGAGATGCCGGGCGCACTCAGCGGCTGGGCGGCGGGACAGGCGAGCGTGGGCAGGGTCGACGGCGGACTCTGCGGAGCGTTGGTTGGAGGCGTGTTGGGCGACGAGGTGGCAAGGTGAGTTGAAACGGCATTCTGGAAAATTAGGGAGAAGTTTTGAGTTATTAAAGGGTTTTTACTAAGGATATTATAGGTATTTTCTTGTATGTTTTTGAATTATTTAAATTTATTTTTAAGAAAAAATATAACAAATGTAAATCCTGTCAGTATAAATTATCATATATTTTATATTCATTTTTTAATTTAAAATGTTAATAATGAAATTGAACTTGTAAAGTTATAGGTGTAAAGTCACGAGCTTTTATTGTAGATTTAAAATATTCTTCATCTTAAAAGGGTCATATATTTTATATAAATCAACAAATAGATTGATAATTACAGTTAAAAATCCAATAAAAACTCTTTGAACCTCTAACCCTATACTCAAAAAAAAAATTAATAAACACCATTGTCAAAAAAAAAAAAAGAAACTAATTTAAAACGTTTCCCAAAGGAATTCCCTTCGCCTCAATATTTATTTCCCAAAATTTGTATTATACGACTTTTTGGTTTATGGGCAGCCCATTAAAAGGCTGCTTCTTGAGTTGGATAAAAAATAACAAAAAATAAACAAAACCAGAAAAAAAGAAGAGAAAAGCCGCATAGATGGTCTACTGTACCGCGCTACCAGCTGGCACTAAAACTTAATTAAAAACGTTGCCCCTTATCAATGCGATAAGCGCGACTCTTCAGTGTGTCCGAAGGGCCCAGAACAGAACTCCGGAT
>JAEIHY010009060.1:0-14562 GCA_018904565.1 Drosophila tsacasi | reverse complement strand
TTGGTCAACTTTTAAAAAATTGTTTTTGGCCAAGAAAACTGGTCGTCTGGACCATAGTGCGCTGGTTCAAAGGTTACGCACACACACACTCTCCCGCCCTCTGATTTATATAGGGATGTACGCAGAGCAGGGAGCGGGGAAAAAAGCAACTTGAGTGAAGAGTAAAGGGAAAGTTTTACAACCAAACTCAAATTGAAGCAGTTAAATGGCGTATTGTTTTGCAAAATACTTGACCAGGGAGTGAGAAGTTTTGACCAACAAATTGTCAAGTTTTATGCACGGCCATTTGGTGAGATTTCATTTTGATGTCCTGCCTCAGTTGCCGCCTCTCCTCCACTTTCGTGTGATTTTTATTGGCCCCGTTTTAGCGTCTTGATCAGGAGTCACAAAATGGCTCGCGATGGCTCACTAAGATGTCCTTTCTGGTGTCCCGAGGAGTCTGCCACATTATTATGGCTGCCGCTTCCGCATTAGACGCTAATTAGTAGCAGCTACAAAAACAACGCCTTGCCAATTGGTGTTGCATAACTCCAGGCGCTGCCAGTGAAATATTTGCAGATTTGCGCCAGAAAGCCGCCATGTTGCTGCTGGCAAACGCTCTCGGCGTGTGTGTGTGTGTTCATCAAACAAGGCAGCTACACCGAAAAAAATTAAGTAATATGTAATAACGAGCTTGAGCAACAGGAATACATTTAAAATATTTTTAAAAATTGAGCCACACATTTATCTCTAAATTTAAAAATTAATAAACTATCGAGAATTCAATCAACTTTTCTTGAAAATCTCAAGTAATTCATAGTCGTTATATAAATCAGCACCTAGAAATGATTTCTCTGCCGATAGTTTCCTCCTCATATTTACACATATTTCCCGCAGTGTTTGTACTGTTGTGCTAGTGCTACTGATGTGGCAGTTGCTGCTTGTTTCTCTTGTTGCCTTTGGTGGCTTTGCTTTGGTGTGGTTAACGCTGCCAAAACTTTCAAATAAGTCCCGCCAGCCGCTGCAATTATGCTAGAAATAGCATTACACCTGCACCTAGGTACAATATACAGTTCGCTGCACTAATTAAAGAAATTTCCACCGCAAAACATCGAAGGTGCAGGAGGGCTACGGAGCGTATACGCAGTCTGCCATGGCAATTGTTCAAACATTTGCATAAATTGTTGCTGCAACTATTTTATGCAGCGAGTATAACTAAAAGTAATCTGTTACGCCCTGCGGTCTGCACAAATATTTGCACAGTTGATGCCACAGACAACAGGCAACCTCAAGCAGCGGCAGGAAGCCCCTAAAAGAAAAGGAAAAGCAGACAGGAGCAGTAAGAAAACTAAACTGAAATAAAACAGACCCAAACCAAGATTGAGAACAGCGGCAGTTGACATGTCCCATTCATTATTCATATACTCTGGCGTCTGATTTATTTACAACATATTTAATTTGCCCCTGTCTGCGTCTCTCGGGGCCAGCTGTTGCTTTTATCTGGCGAATAAATTAAAAACGAGTGCAAATTTAATGAATCTGTACATAGATGCGAGCGCCCACCTCCACTAATGCCAGCTCATATTCTATGCAAATGCCGAGCCTTTTTTCTGGCCGTGTAATTAAGCACACATTTTTATGCACGTTGACTTTTTGGGGAAAAGGGAGCCTGTCGAATTAGGCAGGAATAACACATCATTAAGAACTAACTCGGGATATTTCATAACTTAAGGTAAATAGGGTTTCTCATAAAAATATATTAAATACATTATAAGGCCTTTAAATATTTGTACAAGGCACACAATTTACTCCAAGCTGTGTTCCACGGTAAAAGATTTTTTAATAATTAGGCCAAGAGGTCCTAAACATCCGTTTGAAGTTCCATAACTCACTGAAAAAGGTAAACTTTTACAATTGTATTAAAGTAATCGAGAAAGGGTGCACCTAAGTGGCTCACTTAATAAAAATTTACTCAGCAACAGAAATTGTAAATTAGGGCACCCAAAGCGAGGGTATTCCGACCCCCCAAAAAATTCCTGGGTAACTTTCCGTTGAAGTTGTTAAAATTTCCAGCATTAGCATACATATTTGATATGCAGCAGCATGTGCATGTGTCTAGACGATGATGGCACTTTAATAATAAGCAGCGAGAGGGTCTTATTTGAATCTGCTTCAATTTTTCCAAGTGGGTTACCCACTTGGCCAGCCCACGGAGGAGGAATGTCTTTGATGTTGGGTCAACGAAACTTTGCTTGAGTACTGTGCTCTGCTGCCAACGACAAGTAGATGGGTCACAAGTTCAACACTCCACGAAGGAATCAACTGTTTCCATTCAGCAGCTAGAGCTTTCATTTAATAATTCACTTTCATTAGGCGACAAGCGAGAGGCGGCGGTGCGACGGAGTGAAATAAAACAGTACGACCGCAACTTAATGAGAGCACCACCCTCGTCCTACCGTCCTCCACCTCCCAGGCCGTGTGCCACGCCCCGCTCATTAAAAGTAACCAAACTGTTGGGGACCGCAAACCAGATGACGACGACGACAAAAACAACGGGAGCAGCAGTGGCAGTGGCAAATAGGGCCAACAACACATGAAAAGCGGCCAAAAAGGCAGCCAGCAAGAAGCTATCTCCGCTCTCCCTCGAGCTCTTCCCCCGCCAGCGACCACTTTTGTATCTCGCCGGCTTCCTGTTCACGTTACAGCTATCAACGCTAATGACAAAAGCGCGCAAAGTTTGCATTTACTTGGAAAGTGAAAGGACACTAAACATGCCCACAGGGTGTGTCCGGCACAGAAATCACAAAAGAGCATAAAATTAGCGAACGATGTCGCCGCACTCCTGGTCCTCGTGCTTGTCCTCCTCCGCATCCCCAGCCACTGTTTATCCCCCTGGAGCGAGAAGGACTTTGAGTCTTTACAGTGGAAAAATTAACCATTAACCATCAAGAGGCAGCAGGAAGGCGTTGCGCTCAAAGCAAAAGTCAAGCTATAATATATATTGTTTATAATTGAGATAAATTTAAAAAAATTCAAGGATCTAGCATTATCGAAACACTAAGCACTAAAGATAACTCCCAAACTGCAGTACCTTTAGTATGCCCTTTTTGGTTAACCTCAAACAATTCACTCTATAAATATTCCCATTTATTTAGAGTTATTTTCGTCAGTGCATTTTATTTTTAAATTCCTGGCAAACAAGGACCAAAATAGGGGTGTGGAGTGGAGGTGAAGAACAAGGATCGGGGACACAGACAGAGTCCGAGTTCCAACCCAGCACTCCCATGATGAATTCATGCCATCATTTTGCTTGTAACAAAACTTGTGATTGTTGCTGTTGTTTTCGGGGCTGTTGGTGATTTTCCTGTTTTCTTTTTTGTGGTTACTGTGTCCTGATTTTTCATCCTGCACCACTAGTCCGTCCCAGCCATCCATCCATCCATCCATCGCACTTACACGAGTTGGTCATTAGCTACGCCTGCCAGCAAATTATTTGGCTGGGCGCGGCAATGGCCAACCATATTGTTGCTGTGGTCCCTGTCCTTGTGGTCCTTGTAGGCGGTTATGATAAACATCAGTGCAGCATCAGCATGCGAGGGGGAACCAGGACTTTGGACTTTGGATATTTTGGGAGTGGCACAGGGGGACTGTGACTGTGTCCCGGCCAGTGGAGCACGAATTTCGCGTGCGTTTAATTTTACAGATGGACCCCGGCTTGAGGTTTGTTACGCAATTTTCATGCCAAGTACTTAAAATGGTTGTTAGCCAAATCATCGGGGAGTCGTTTTACAAAGTGCACTGAAAAATCAGCGTGTAAATGTATATTAAGTTATGTATGTTTTAAATATAAAAGAAGTAGCTAAGAAGATAAATATGATAAACAGGAAAGAAAGAACTACCATTATATTTTTCTCTCTCTCCAAAGTATTTTTATCTAATTATTTCTAACTATTCTTCTCTCTGTATTTTTACAGAAAGCCAGTGAACAAATTGAGTTGGCCATGCAACATGCTGAAAAATTAACGCGCTTTTTTCATATTTTATTCAGTTAATGCGCGGGGAGTGGTCCTATGGCAAATTACGCGAATTAGCGCGTGTTGTGCACCATCTTCATGTATATACAGATACAGATACAGATACAAATACAGATACAGATTTATTTTTGTCTGACGGGGCTCATGATTTATTTCTGTGCCTCCTCGGCCACAAATAAATCTTTGCTTTCGCTTCAAGAAGAACTTTAACTGCGATAGACTCTGCCTAAAGTCGATTAGCATTTTAATGAGTTATTTTCGTGGCCAGACAGATGAAATTATATATGAATTTCCTTCAAGGGGCCGTCCGTCCAGCTCTTGGGTAATGCAATTTCACGGGCATTATACATACGCAAGGTAAGCCCGATGAAATCGAATATTAAATTGTATTGACTAACGATTTTCTTTTGGCCGCCACAGCCTTCGCTGCTTCTATAAAAATGTAAATTTTCTTTTATTGTTCCGAGATTTATTAGACGAAATGTATGTGGTGGCCCGAAAAAGCTGGGAAAACTGCTGATTTGCAGGGATTACTCGGCCGGCAAATGTCGAGGCCATATATCTGCCGGAACATACAACACATACCTCTATATACAGATATCTATGCAGTGCAGGGGGAATCGGTGGTTTTATGTCGCAGCACTCCAGGTGGCACAGTTTTTATGCCTTTGTGCAAAATTTATGATCGCTGCTAACTGTTTTTATGATTCTATTTTGATGATTGTTTTGGTTTTTTGGCTTTTCGGCTTGGCCGCGACTAAGCCTTCGACTGGGATCCCCCGTTTTTGCCTTTTGTCCAGTGCGAACGAACATAAATAAAATTCCACTCCGCTGGCGGTGTCAGATTTGCATTGTCTCGTCGCGTTGCTAGGGATTTGCGGCTCTGAGCATGTGTCTGGAAATAGATCACCACTCAATCGATTTTCCGGGGCCAGGAGCGGTAAACAATACAATAAATGTTATAACAAGCATAATGGAAATGTTAACAACGGCACGTACTAATCAAAGGCGTTTCCGCGAAGTGGTGGTGGCCAAAATGCCAATGGCCCGTCTATCGTCAGTCGTCAGTCGCCCTAGGAGCCAAAAAAACCGATAAATTGACAGATTCCCCACTTGGGTATGCCGGGAATGTAGTCTGGAAATTGCATAAAGGCATGATTTAATGAATTTCCGGCAATAAAATAATTTAATTTCAGCCTAGTCGGCGGCCCAGTAGCTGGGCTCATCATTAAGAACGTCAAGAGGCTTTCAAAAAATCCTAAAATAAGGAAGCAACACGAGAAAAAAATACAAGAAAAAGTGCGCAAATCTCCGCATAATTTAATAACGTCAAAGTTGTGCCCGGGTCCCTGCTCCATTGCCTCTTCGAAATTTTGGGAAAGGTGGCCTGGGCTGCGTGTCGCATAATAAAATACCAGCCATCCGAGCTGGCGGCTGACAGGAGGAAGGCGCCTTTTGGCCAGGATTTTCTTGGCTCCGCTTACATGGCAGCCCCGGCTAATCTATGAGATGTGCTCGCTGGCACCTAAGCCAGCAGCTTTGATATTTCAGCATTAGCCCCATTAAAGTCAACATTATGAATTTTAATTTCGTGCACTTTATGCGAGAGTGGGTACACTGAGCCAACGGCCGTAAACTGTTTATTATTAGGTGAGGTGGAACGAGCAAGGGGCAAAGGAAAACCCTTAAATTTGTATACACTTGAACATTTTTGAAGCCTTACTTGAAATAAATGTAGCTAAAGGAATGTGATTCTGTTATAAGAAATATTGTATTATTTTTTTAAGTTCTTTTATAAAACGGTTCTCGTCTTACGATATTTTCTTCAGGCCCAATGCTTTCCCAATCTATTTTTTGTACCTGTGTAGCCGTGTGTCAGCCTCAATTAAGTGCGAAGACGTGCCAAGGACGAAACTGACTATCAGGACTATCAGGGCTTCTTGCATTTGTCGACTGCTGCTAATGCCACTCCCACTGCACTGGCACTGGCAATGCCAGTGAAAACAAAGCCGCAGATAAAAGTATGACTTGAGGGGCGACCGGTGGCAGGGGTAGAAAAAGGTCCTGGTACCGAGCAGGAGCGATGTCAAGCAGAGTCTCGGCAATCGCCTTACAAGTGCAATGTCAATTTGTGCACAGAGGGATAATAAGGATTTATGTCAAATGCTGGCGCTGTTTGAGTTTTGCCAATATTTTCACAGATGACTGCACTTGCCTCAAGTGAAAATAAAACGCGGCTTAGGCGCCAGTCACAAAAATAGAAAAATCGAAGAGTCAAAGGAAAAATCAGACTTGTGTTTGCACTCAGACGGCACTGAAAAGAATTTATTACCTTGGATTGATGAAACATACAGATATCTTATACCCAATAGAAACATTGACGCCATTTTATCCATTCTCCAATTTTTGTACTCTGTAAAACCTATTTGGTCGGGGATTGAACTTTGCACTTAGCCACCTAATGGCTACTTAACTTATTAATTTCCTGTATTAACAACAAGCTCTTAACAAGCAGCGCTCATTAAAACTGCATAAATACACGAGCGAGCTATCAGAAAGCAATTTCGCCAATAGCTAGCCCCAAAAGCCGCCCGCAAAACTCACTTCAAAAGTTGTGAACTTTCCACAACGATAACAACAACAACAACAACAACAACAACAACTACAACTACAACAATGGCAGCCAGCAAATATGGTAAAGGAAACACTAAGGATACAACAACAAAGGACCGAAGCAAGTCGAACTTTTTCGAGCTGAGAGCTCAGAAAGTGCGCTTTGATGCTTTTACAAGTTTTTAGTGATTTTTTTCTTTTTTTTTTCTATGCAACCCGCTTTTTGGGGGCCAACACACTGGCACGCAGACACACCAGGAGACCACCCAGCCACACACAGACAACACACAGTCGAGGGACCACCGAAAGCAATCAGTTTGCGGTACACAATGCGGAGCAGTACGGGGGATTCCCCAGCCTTGATAGAAATCATGCTGAGTTGTGAAACGTAAAATTGAATTTACTCTGCCGCATTCCCACATTCCCCACATTACCCAACTCACACTGAGATTTTCCATGTGGCCGACAGTTTTTCACGCTTTTCACCACCAATTGTGAGCGGGACAAAAGTTTGCCGACTGCGTTCGTCGTCCAACGGCCGCTCCAGTCATAAATCATTGGGTCTTTTGGCCATATATGCAAACGGCTCGGGAGATGGACTTCATTCGTGCTATCACTAATCCCGGCACTAAACCCGGCTTTGACTTTCATTTGCCCAAGCAATAACATATACAGTTCGCGGCAAGGGAATAGTATTTTATTTTAAGGGAATATATATAGGTCTTAGGAGTGTAATTAACACACACAATATGAAGTTGTTTAATTTCTACAAATTTCCTTAATCCATTTAATCACAGTAAAAACTTGCGCAATGGAATTTTCATCCAATCAAGGCTGTCCTCAAAAGGTTCGGTTCACTTTAATGTAAGATAAGTGGTTTACTATTAATTCAAACCCTGCTGTTTATATTATTGCCAACTGATTCTGCTACCCTCATCAAATGTACAACATTTGCCTACTAAGTGGAATTTGCTGGTTTTGGAACAAAAGTTAATGATTTTGTTTGTGAGCATTGTACATATAACTCGGCCGAAACTCTCTGAATCCGGTCGTAATCAGCTTTAAGTAGCCACCAATACCGAAATGGAATTGAAATGGATTGAATACAGAGTTCTAGATAGAGAGAGAGTTGTCGGCTGTCTATTGTTGTCTGTTCGGTTGAATTGTTCATGTAACTGTTGCGGTCTTGGCCATGTTTGCAGCCATTCGTGTTTATTTAAATGTAATTAATCTCAGCAGAGCTGCAGACCTTGGGCCGACCGCAGATTCAGCTTCAAAGTGGAAACCCAGGTTCGGGGCTCACGCAATTAGTTGCCTGCTAAGTGGGAGGAAGTCAGGCAGACGGGCTCCTGGAAAATCTCATTTCCCCGAACCAAGAGGATAATCCTATTTTTGTTCTGCAAGCTGGCTTATTTTTAGTTACAGTCTCCTTACGGCCAGCTCTGGCGATTCATTAATAATAAAGATGAGTAAATAATCAGCTCTGGCTAGAGACTTGTAGTTAGGCATGAGTATTTGGCAAGGAAAATATATTTACTTACTGTCTAACTTATTGGATAAACTGCAATAAATCTGGTTTAGGCAATTTAAGCATCAGATTATTGGATTTGAATTCGTAATATTTGTATTAAATTCATATCCAATTGTGTGACATTTAACCTCTCTATTAGTTTGCGGATCCTTTATAGCCTCCATAATTGTATTTTTTAAATTTAAATCCAATTGTGTGATATTTTAACCTCTTCATTTCGTTTTCTGAAACTTTAAGGGCTCCACCTCCCATCGATTTGGCTTTTGAAGCCAACGCAATCTACGCGAGGCCCCAGCGTAATTAATCCAATTTCATTGTGCGATATTTCACACTTAAAAATCAAACTCTCGCAATTTGTTACAACCACTCCTTGCACGCACCGAGAACGAACGAAACCCGAACCAAAGCCCAACCGGAACCCGAAATCCAAACCTAACTGAACGATACACATGAGACGCCAAGCCGTCGCTCGACGTGGAGTGTACAGGACGGAACTGGAGTGAAGTGGAGTACAGTGGAGATGAGTTTGTTGGGGGTACGTTCGGTTAGTACGTGAGCCCCGCCAAAAGTTGTGCAAATAAATGGCACTGAAATTTTATAGCACACTTGATAATTTCAGCAATAATTCAGCGCGGCTAATCACCGCATAAATAATCTTAAGGACAGCTCAGCTTAGCTCCACTCTCAACCGCAACTAAAGCGAACCAGTGCGTACTATATATACGTACATTCGCCCGATTTATGCGGAATATATAC
Organism: Drosophila tsacasi; assembly: GCA_018904565.1. Taxonomy (NCBI): domain Eukaryota; kingdom Metazoa; phylum Arthropoda; class Insecta; order Diptera; family Drosophilidae; genus Drosophila; species Drosophila tsacasi. Next base: position 5,649 of record JAEIHY010009060.1, on the reverse strand, counting down.
TTATTTGTGTACTCCGGACTGTATGCACAGTGCATGAGGCGAGAAAAGCCAATTAGAAGAAGTCCGAATAGTCTGAGAGAGTGTAAAAGGGAACTAACTGAGAGGATACTAAAATTGTAAACTAAAAAATGTTTTATTCTTAGGATATATTTTAAGAGAAACCAAGAAAATATATCAGCAGGGAAAGTTTGCTTTTGATATTATGAATATTTATACATGTTAATTTTCAAAGTATTCTAGAGTATACACTACCAAAAAGTCTCAAAATTATAAATAATTTATTTAAATAAGAATTTTCCAAATCAAAAATGAATACCTGATTTTCTTCTCTGTTTTAGAGATAAACACACTTACATTCATACATATACAAACTGGTAACTGCTCTGACTAAGCGGCGGAACAGAGCAGCAAATAGAAGCATCCACGGACCAGCATCCAAAACTCATGAAATCGAGAACTCGGTCGAATGGAACGTGAGCGAAATTTTTGCTAACGAATGTTGACTTGGCCAAAGTACTAAAATCAAATAAAGGCAACAGCAACAAACGAAAACAACAGCAGCAAATCAAACAAAATCAACAATCACTTGCTAAAAGTTAGCCCAAGTTGATGAAGACAAACGTCGGCCATCCCCGTCCATCCTATATATATTTCTATATGTAGACGGACCAAGTTTGCCCAAAAACTCACGCCAAACTATTTGGTCATAATAAAAATATTAATACAAAGCACCGCCAACTTGTGGATCAGTCAGTATTTAAGCCAAGTAAACAGGCGGCGTAAATCCATAAAATTAACTCGCAGCTGGCAAAGTCACAGTTACGGTCGTCTCTAGATCCCCGGTTTTTGGTACCACTCCGACTGTCAGTCTGTCAAGCACAACAAGGACCACAGAAATGTAGGTTATACACACACGCGCGCGCACACAGAGACACAATAGAAGCGAAAGCATTGCGTATACGCCGCGTGTGCCGCGCGAATAGCTGAAAGGAAATAAAAGGCAGGAAAACAACAAAATAGGAAATTTAATGCGAGCTCTGCGTGAACCGAAAGTTTAAAGCCAGCCCAAAAAAAAGCGAAAATAAAACCATCCAGAAAAGCAATAATTTGTATAACTTTATGGCGGCACAGGAGCCGGGAAACAGGATCCAGCCTCTCGGGATGTCGTTGCCCAGAAAAAAATAAACTTGCTTGAATAATTTACCAGCAAATTTGAAGACTCCAAGTATCCAGCCGAGCGGGTTTCGGTGAATTTATATTTACAGAGTATTTACTAGACAAGCACTTTCATTTTGGTATTTAATCCAAGCGACGCAACTTTCCTCTGCTGCCGGTTTTTATTTCACTTTAATATTCCCTCGTTACTTGTATTTTCGATATTTATTTGTATTTTGTTGTGGGGCCTTCTTGCCTGCTGTTTTCTATTTTCCGCACAAAAGCATTCGCTGAGCGAGCCGATTCCTTCCACTTTCCACTTTCACTGCCAAACCGACCGTTAAATTCAACGTTCGCCACGCATCTGACTGATTTCCTCGCTGGCCATCAGATATGCACGGAGGCTGTGTACACGCACCCAGGAATCGGAATCGGGTACGGCCTCGGGTCCGCCATCGCCTCGTTCGCCAGCCGAGGCGCACTCCTCGTCCGCCTTCGTGGCGCTTCGTCTCTCCGTATGCCAGTTGTGCGGCCACGACGGCACTTCGGCTAAGAGAGAAAATCCCTCGAATTCGCCGTGTTCAACGGCAAGGCTTTAGCGGTTACCTATGGTCAGGTTCAAGAGAACTGCTCCGAAAGAGCAGCCCGGAATCAGCTGAGTGTAGCACAGTTGGGGGAAAGGGTACCTAGGTCCGAGTAAGGTCCTGCATCCTCTGCTTGTTTTTGTGCGTTTAACAGTGGGAACAGGATTGGCATTTAACAGCTGTTGTGACGAGAGTGCGCAGACGCGGGCATTATTTGAAAATATTGTCAAATAGTGGTTACAGTCGGCCACAGGGAGACTTTTCTTTTAAACTAATTTTTTATTTAAAGGAAAATTAGTATTTGTAATAGTGCTATTGTATAGTAAAGTAATATGTTTAATGGTTCATCCACTTTTTAATTAACAAGAGAACTATATAACTATATAAGTAAAGACTTTTTTAGGATGAATATAATATTGTAATACCTTTATAGTTTGAAAATTAATTTAGCAGAAAAGTCCAGATAATTAAATACATTTTTCTCTGAAATATTTATGATTACTTATTACTTACTTACCTATTACCTAATTTATTTGTTATAAATTACTCTGTAATTTCAGAAAATCCTTTTATGGAACGAGTATATTATAATTTTGTATTCATTCATATCATTCATACATTCAATATTACAATATTACTTTGTATAATCATTCAAAAACTCAGAGTAGTAAAAAATAAGAGAATGTTTCAATTTATTTCATATTTGTAAAGCATTTGGTGGTTTTTATAGGTGAAGCTGTTCCGTTTCAACTCGATTTTGAGTTTGATGGGTCCCAGTCAGTCATTTGTTTGTTGGCTTCTTATAGAATGTCTTATTTTTAAAGGATCTACTTCGTAACCTTTTAAGTCAGAGTTTGTGCTAAAATGAGTCCGTGCTTAGTGAGGGCCAAGTGAATAGTTGCGTATTCCTTTCTTAACATTGAAATATATACTAAACAAGAAAGTTGCATTTACCAACGCTTAGGAACTGTTTTAAGAGTTGAACAAAATATTGTTGATGAAGTAAATATTTTCATATATAAATATGTTCATATTTTGTTCATTATTTTGTGTATAAGAATACCTTAACAACTTAAAGTAAACTTTAAAGTTTAAACATTGTAAAATATAAACTGATTTCTGTATTTTAATAATTGCACTGCCTATTGGCTCCTTAAAGCTTCTCTTGACTAGTTTCTGAAACCAACTATTTGGCAAAGAGATGGTATATTGACATATTGCCCATGTCTTTGACTATTTTTAATGAAAAACCGGTTACTTTGGCAATTGCAAATAGCAAAACTGAGAAACCTTGGAAACTCTCGAAATGCCAAACACCGAATATGTACCTGGCGTCGCCCCAAACATTCCCCTAATTGATGCACTCATAAAACTGTTCTATGAAAAGCTCATCCTTCTACCCAGAGAGAGCTCTGGCCACTCATCAGTTCTGGATCCCCGAGGCACTCAAATAAAAATGAGTGTGCGAAAGACGTAAACCAAACAGGCAAGTCACAGATCAATATAATGAACCGAGAACGTAAGCCAGAAGCCGCAACAAATTGCCAGTGAGTCCTTCGGTGGTCCGTTGCCTCGCTGCCTCGCTGCAGTGGCTCAATGTGGATTTTGATTTAAGTTTTAGCACTGCCGCGCACTTATCGAGCAATTGGGAGGGCCGGAGTGCGGCTGTGGTGAAGGATACAAGGGGGTTCCATATTCCGTATACAGGCCATATGCGGCATTCCAATGAGAGCCGAAAGTTATTTGCAATATTACGAATCGATACCACCCATGGATGATGTATCTGTGTGTGTGAGTCGAGCGGGTATCATCCCAAAGTGCACATCATGATTTTATTAAATGGACTCTGATGTATTTATTGTCCAGCAACAACGTGACTTGTGAATTGATTTCATTAAACTGAAAAAGTTAACAAAGCAGCGCTCCCCGGCAAGCGGCAGCAGCAGCAGCAGCAACATTTTTTGGACAAAGTTGCCCAGATGGCAGCCATGCAGCCCATATATCGCCATATAGATAAATATTTTTTTATAGCAATATATGTGAGAGCAGGGAGGGGAGGCTGGTGAGTATGTGTGTTGGCTTAAGGACATCTATCGTTAGTGGCCAGGAGTGGAGATGGAGGGATGAGTGAGCCTCAATGACCAATGGCAACAGCAGCGCGCGTCGAGCGTGGAATATCAATGTGGTCGAGTGGAGGAGCGTCCAGGACCATCCAAATCCAACCAACTGCTCAACTGACCATCTGGCTAGCTGACTGACTGACAGACTGACGCCCTGACAGACTAACCGAATGTCAGCAGAGCGGAGTCCTGGCCCAAGCATCCGGACTGCCTTTTTGTTGACCACTGTTTGCCACAAATTGCCAAATTGTGTGAGTGTGCGGCTTTCGGATTTGGCATCGGCTTTGGCCGGTTTCATTTTGTACAAATAATGATGATAATGTTGATGCGGCTGTTGACTTAACGCACATAACGCTGATTAGCCACATAGTCCGAGAAAGCAATCGCATTCCCAGTAAGCGTCGAGACTTAATTCCAGGAGCACGGTGGAAAACACAATTTCTTTAAATATCTACTTATAATCTTAGGCCAATCAGTTCTTAAATTAATATTATTATCAATTAATTTCTCTTAAACTGCCAATTAACCCATTTGTAATTCTATATTTCGATCCGTGCAAGCAAACAATTTATCGAGGCATCCAAATATGCAAGGCAATCGGTAAAGTATGTCCAAGGTATGAGCCGGCACTCAAGGGCTTTGTACTTGGGATGTCCTTGGCATGCGATTGCACTCAAACAATTTCTATTAAATGCGCTTTTAATTGCAGCCGAGAGTCTCGAAAGGCATTTCAATGGCAACGACTCTGTCCCGGCCATACTCCTCCTCCCACTAACGTGGCAAATGTTGGAGCTAAGGCTAATTTCAGCATTAAGCGAATGTCGCCCTCGCCACTTACTTCTCGCCCTCCTAAGCTAGCTGGAAATTTATAAGTGAAAGGCGGAATGAAATGAGAAATGAAAAATTGCCAAGTAAAATGGAAAAGCTCCGACTCCTCGGGCTTACATACAACGGACAGAGAGCCCCCAAACTCCCACTTTTCCGCTTTCCTCGCTCCCACTCGCTCGCTTTGCTGTTGTTGCATTGTAAGTTGTCCTGTTTTATAAATGTCGGCGGCAAGAACCACTTACATGAGCCATTTGCATCATATTTCTGTTGTCATTTGTTGACATTTTACTTGCCTCGTCCCAGCGTGTGTGTGTGTGTGTGTGCAGACACACACTTAATGTGCAGTCATTATTTTTCAAGAAACAAGCTCAGTAGCAAGCCGGCAAAACAACAATAACAAAGGCAACAAAATCGTGAGAGCATAGTGCAAAGGCAAAAGGCTGCTGAGCAAAAATAAAATATAAACATAAAAATAAAAGAAAAGCGTTCCGAATACAAAGCGAAAAACAAACACAGAGAAAAATTTTAAATCTTTAATTACTTGTTTAACACTTAGATGTTTGTTGAAACTAAACTTAAATACGAAATCGAAGTTCAATAGTAGAGTTTTTATTGCTTAAATAAATTATCAAAAGTTGTGAAATATTCTAATAACTTTCATGATAAATATATAAATTAATATAATCTCATATTCTATAAGAAATATTATATATAAAATATTAAATATATAAGGGAAGCAAAATATTTATAAATATTTACAAATCTGATTTTACTCCTAAATTATTATTAGGTAAGTACGTGTAAGTAAGTAAATATTCAAGCATAAGTCATGGATGGTTTCTAATGCTGAACCTAATTACAAAAGAAAATTAATTTTTGAACAGATATAATTATAAGAACTGTATATATATTTTTATACCCTTGCAGGGTATTATAATTTTAGTCAGAAGTTTGCAACGCAG
>JAEIHY010009059.1:0-13184 GCA_018904565.1 Drosophila tsacasi | reverse complement strand
CTGGAATTCAGTTTTAGCGCCTGCAATTAAACTTGGCGGGGTAACAGTTTATGATAACATATTTGTAGTTAATTAACTTAATTTAGTGGCACATATTTCAATCGGAGAGAGATAGGTGGAAATGGGAAATTTGGCAGGTTTCTTAAATAAAAAAAAAATAACTACAAAACAAGTCTGAATGAAAATAATACTTAATTTTCTATTAGAACTTCCATTCAGATAGGAAATATCCTTAAGTCGCATTTTATCTTTTTAAGTAATTCTTTTGCCGGCCAAAGCAGGCTGGCTTAGATGACATTCAATTATTATTAAAAAGAGGAGACGAAATTCGAAAATTTTTAAGTATGAGCTAAACACTTGATTGGAGTCGTAAAACCAAAAAGCCTCAGGGAGATTTCAATCTGGCAATCATTATGTACAACTCAGATAAAAGCGAGGAAAGTACTAATGCTTTGCAGGACGAGAAGGATAAACAGACCATTAAAATATTGAAATCATTGGATTTCTTTGAGGATGTTTATAAACCTATCGTGACAAAGAGCTCTCCAGAAATTAGCTTTCGCAAATCGAAAAGAAACTCTCAATCTGAGGAGGACAATCAGCTCACTTCAATATCGAAAACGAAAGACGAAAATACGGAATCGGAGGCGGATAAGGAATACACCAGTTTCCTGAAATACATAAGTCTTCGTTAGTGAGTTTGAGTATTTTTCAATCATTTTTAAATATTACCTTCATGATTTGCCTGCATTTAAGCTCAAATTATCGCTTGAAATCGGGTGAAGATACCGAGCAAGCAGGTCAGACAATGCATTATAGCAATTGCTGCTGTGGTGAATTTGAATGTGAGTTGTCCAAAGTTATAGAATATTTAAAAATATATTAACCTGGCAAACATAGGTCCCTCTTGCGATGGACCCTCATGTAGCTGGCAAGCCGCTGGCCAAAATCTACCGGATTGCACTTCAGAAGCTCAGATGGATTCCCCAGCCTACACGGAGCTTGAAATGCCCGAAAATGGACCGTATTACAACTATGGGAAACCCCTGCCGAGCACTCAGTCCTTATCGAATGAGACCATTGTGAATGAACCCAGAGCTCCGACCTCGGACAACTTGGATAATTCTTCGAATTCCTACAACGTATGCTGTCCATTAAGTCGAGCTGGTCAGCAATCTTCCTGCTACTCGTACCATCATGGATATCCTGGACAGGGGCAGCTCATGAATATGCCCGTGCAGCAGTCTTTGGAGATAGATCCGAGCACGGGATTTCCCTACTTCCTTTGCCCGGAGGCTCTCAACCGCCCCGGCTTGGGTATGGGCTACATGCCAAGCATGCAAATGGATCAAAGGGGATGTGGTGGTCAGCAAAACGAGGAAATGAGCAGTAATTCTTCGTGCTCTGGATTGTCAGCAGCATCCAGCACTGTGGAAGGAGGAGCAAACAATCCGAACTCAAACAACTTTAATATGGAGGAATTTATGCAAAAGTATCAAAAAAGTTTTCAACAATATTATGGCTCGGCCCAAAACGGTATTCAACGATATTTCAATTCAACAGTTATTCACCAATCATAAGCAGTCCTGTATCAATCTTTTAACAAACTTCAAACAATCTTTCATGAATCTTTCACCAATTATCACCAATCCTGTACCAATCTTTCAACAATCTTTGAAAAATCTTTTAAATAACTTTCAACTATCTTTCAATAATTTTTAAACCACCTATCAACTATCTTTAAACAAACTTTCAACAAGCTTTTAAAATCCTTCATCAATCATGTAGCAACCTTTAACTGATCTTTTACCCATGTATTAACAATCTTTTAATAATATTTCAACTATCTTACAACAACCTTTCAACAATCTCTTAATAATATTTCACCAATCTTTTCCCCAATAATAACTATAATGTAGGACAGCAGCAAACTTTTCCGCAAGCGGCAAATGGTCAGCAATATTTTTACCAGCCTTCTCAAGGAAATCAACAATACTATGCCAATTCCAATCCAGGTATTTTAAATCAGTTCAGCAATGCTCGAAAAATATTCAACCCTCCCTAACAAACTTACAGGTTCTCAACAAATGTTTGCCAGCGCGAATCAAGGTAAGTTAAAGTTTTAATATATAAAATCTAATCTACCTGGCCTTTTCTTTTCTATTTTATATACCAGCAACTCCAAAATACTATGATCCCAATCAAGGTAATAATATAATTATTTATATTAAGATTTATTTAATTTAGTTTGACTTACAGAAGCTTATCAAGGAATGCAGGGTTTTAACTCTTCTGTAGATCCTCAATTTTATAACAACTCTAGTCTAGGTATGCTATTAATAATTTTTTTCTTAAATAATGTAATTAAAAAAATTTCCCTCAAGGTGGTCAACAATTCTTACCGCCTTCCATGACAATGCCTTCTTCGAATATCTTTGGCAACAACACTGGCTTCATCAGCGACACTTTCCACACGCAGACCGTGTATTCCTCCGACTACAAATCGTTTGCCAATCAAGGGAATCATTTCAACCACTTCCCCAATGGCATTGACATCGGCTTGGGCCCCGATGCCTGTCCCGGCTATGGATCAGTTGGATCCCCTGGCATGGCCGAGATGGGCAGCGGTGGTCAAGCCTATGGCATGGGCGGTGCCGGTGGAATGAACACGAGTTCCTATCCACTTAATCACATGAGGTGGGTATCAATTAAGTCTGTTAACTATTAAACATATTTTTTTTTGGATTTCAGTTACCCAAACTCTTACTCCTACGACATGCCTGCTACCCCTTCAGTCCATCCTGGTCTGGTCATGGCGAATGGCGGAAATTCAAGTAAGTGGGGAATGGAGTCCTTACATAATTGTGCTATATAATTATTTTCACTTTAAAGTGTAAGCAGAGTGGGTAAGCGCCGAATCGTGACTCTGGCAATGGCTTTGAATAAATTTGAACTTGATTATAGTTTAAAACTTAAATAAAAAATATCTTTTTGATTAGCAATTGTTTATCTCTTTGATATTGTGAGTAAAGAATACAGAAGATTGAATGAAATAATTCAAGCCTTACATATTTCCTTGAATTTTTCCCTCCATAGCCATTAACCCCTCATGGTAATGACTCACAATAGACCAGGTTCCGGCTGAACTTCGCACGGCATGTACTTTAAGTCAAAGCTAATTACAGTGAGCCAGTCTATTGATTTTAGCCGTAAAGTACACTAACCCGTGAAGGAACCCTCGCAGTAAACAAACAGGCGGCGACATCAGTGACCCAGTTTTCCGTGCAAAAACTAAGGCGGAAAAACGGAAAGCTGAAAGGGGCCAGGCAAACAACGCCCCCGAGAAGACGAACAGGCTGAATGTGGAGCGAAAGTGAAACGCAATATGACCACAAAGGAAGCCAGGTTCTTGGCAGTATCCGTATATGTATCCATATCCAGTTGGCCCGCCCAGAAAAAGAGAGCCAAATCAAATATCAAAGTGCCGACAAAGAAAGCTTTGGCCGGTTAATTGTTTGATGTTAAAGACCAAGGAAAAATGAAGTTAGACGAAGCCTCTCGGATTGACATTTAATGCTGACTGTTCATTAATCTCATGATTCATCGGCAATTGAATAAAATCTAAACTATTTCTATACCCGAAAAAACAAAATATAACTCGTGTGTCAACACCCCCAAAACCACAGGCGGTTGTCTAGGACCCACAAACAACACGCGAACGAAAGAATTTTTCCAATGATTTATTTTTACGAGGCAACACCTTAAATTTGGTAGAAAAGATCGGTCTGGAGTAACTCCTTCAGTCTCCGAATATGATTAATTGGCCCAAAAACGAAATTCGTTTCTGAGCAGCGGTTGCGCTTCATTATCAGCGTTTTGGCCAGTGACCATCAGCGGCAGTCTATTACCGGTCGACAGTTTCGTTTCTGTTTTTCGATTTTACCTACCAATCAGCCCCTACACTGGGGGAAATCATGAAGACCTTGGTAAAATATAGTTAAAAGTAACTATGAGGTTTTAAAGAATTAAGCTATTTCATATAAATTAAAGAGAATTAATGATATTCTATATAACCAAAAATAACTATTTTTATGGTAATTTAATTTATTTTAAATCTTTTATCATTTCTTGATTTCAATAAAATTACTTTACGTCTTCTCTGTGTATCCGTTCTGCCGTTCGGGTGTTGTTGTCAATGTCCTGCTGCGCTATTATTTGTCTCGTGTGCGAGACTCCGACTCGGTATAAATTGCTTTACGCCACTTTTGGGTCATTAACGAAATTGAAAATAGAGACGGACCCGAGACCTAAGGAGTGCTAGTGAGGGAGATATACATAGGTATATGTATATATCGGGGAGCTGAGAAAACGGAGACCACCGAGCTCCTATAAAATCAGTGCCACCTACTTTGGTAGTTGACCAACCATTAGACACCAACGGTGTCCAGACTGTCGGGAGTCCCAGGGAAATCTAAACTTCTCCCCGGGAGATGTGAAGCAGATGGTGGGCTTAATTACGATTTATCAGTTAGAGTGTAGGTAATGGATATTGCTTGAGTACACACAGAAATGGTAGAAATGTGACCCAAGTTTACATACATTTCAGGTTAATATCTAATATTTATTTGTACAATCATATTAACCAAATTACTTAAATAAAAAGCTAACCTACGAGTTAGCAGGATTCATAAAATTAAAATGTTCACTTACCTTCTTCTTCGTCTAATAAATAAATATCTCATGTATTTTTAAGAAATTAAATATTATTATTTCTGTGAGTGGCCAGAATTCTGTGCTGTTTGTGTGATTTAATTTAATTTTCAATATAACAAAGAATAAGGAAGGTACGAAAATGAATTATTTCGGTAAGTGACAAATTAATTTCACTTTTATATACACAATTAGGTTTTCTTAATAAAAAAATTACCTTTTCAAAATGCCAAAAAATGTTTACCAGGAGTTTTCTTGAGCTTCACATAACCCTTTTCAAGCCCAACAAGTCAATCGAAATGAGTCTCAAATCTCACAAAGAACATTATCATTATCCCCGCCATGAGAAGGGATCACTTCTTGCCCAAGGATAAGTGTATATAATTTAATCGAGGGCACGACTTCAAGTAGGTACCGCTCGTCCTGTCCAGGCAAGAAGACAATAAAAAGAAGCGAAAAGGGATCACATCGCTAGAGGAGAAATCAAAGCGTAACAAATTCGCCAGGGGAAGGACTTTCACCCGGGGAAATGAGAAAGGAGAGCAAGGGACACGGATTAAACGGCACGCGACTGAGTCCTTTTGTTTGGATTGAAAGCCGATTAGGCCGAGGGACGCACAGAGGCATTTGCACTTCATTATTATGAGTTATGACGGGAATGCCGGCTGGTCAAGCTGGTCTGGTCCTCCACTCACAATTATGCTATGTTATATTATGTATGTCACCCCGGGCAAAAGTTATTATTATTAGTTGCCTGCCATGCAAATCGATTTGTTGTCTCCACATCGATATATCTTTTGACATCCGAAGGGTGTGACCAATTGGCATCGGCCAACCGGACACGCGCCGCAATCAGATCAAAGGGAGATGGAGGGACCTCCATTTGCATAGGAAATGCTGGAATTCAATGAATGAGCTTGGACATAGGTCAATCGCTGCCACTTAGTCAGAGATGTCCCATGGATGTCGAGTGGCTGCTTAGCCTGGGAACGAATCAGGAAGGCGATTTGTCATGCTGAAAATGGGGAAAGGTCTTTTTGGTACAGATGTCAGTCAAACTAGAGGAATGTTAATTAAGTTATATATTTAAGGGAAAGTGGGGAATTACATTAAATAGTTGAGAGAAAACTATATCAGATTTCTATACTTTTTTTACATAACAAGAATCCTAGAAAACTCTCTCTAAAGATTAAGCAGAATTATTCCAGTTCTTTTTCCCAATTCCGAGCTTTCTCACGGCTATCACCTTACAAGACACATTTTAACACACTTCCACTACATAAATTCACCCGAATTCGTCCTCGAAAAATGGCAAAAGGATACAAGAACCCTTTGCTAAGTGGCAAACATCAAGGGAACCCAGGCGGGGCGTTGCAAATGACGACAAATTACACACACCAACTGGCGGCGGGCCGGTCCTTGTGTCTTCGGTTGGGTATTTACAGGAAATTTGCAAACAATATTGAATTCGAAGCGATCAAAATAAAAATTAATCAATGCACTTAAAACTTTGAAAAAACACACACATAAAGAAGCGAACTCAATGACGTGGAAAAGGGTAAAGGAGGGAGGGGAACCCTTTATTTTTCAAGCAACCCCCTTGGGTGACTTTAAAGTGCTCGCTCGGGATGGGAATTCTCTTAACTAATTTATAACTTATGACTGCACGGCCATGGACAATTTTCCATGCCACTACAAAGGAGAGCAAAAAGCCAAAATTTGACATGAGTAGCGGTTGCATAACCCCTTCTAAAAAATACAACAAAATAAATGCCGAGAGTACGCCGAGCCCCTTCAGACGCGGGACATGTGAGTGTGCACATGTCAGCAAGCGAATTAATCGAAGAGAAATGATTTATTTAGCGCTCGGACAGACGGAACGGTGACCCAGGGAAAGGGTTACCATGGGTTCCGTCCAAAGCCACCCCTCTAGCATGGACCTCCGTTTGCACCCAAATCAGCTTTAAACTGTTTTCAAAACTGCACCTCTCATTGATGGGCATTTATCGGTTCCGGGGGTTGGTCCTGCATTTTGGTTTTATTTTTTATACCATTTTTTTCGCACAATATCAACTGCACTTTTTTAAGCGTAAATTCACACTGCAATTTCAACTAATTTTCATTCAGGAATATTTATTACTTTCTGTTGTGAGCTGCGTCTTTCAAAATATTTATGACTCTCGTTTTTTTATGGCATTTCTCGGGGTTTTGATTGATTCGAGTGGCTATAGGGATTACTGCCTGCAATTTGCTAAGAATTTTAATTAATAAACAAAAAAAACAGCAATTTCTTGAAAAACATAAAAGTATTTTTCGGTTACTTGTGGGAATTTTTGCAAAAGGGGCGGAAAGAAGCCAGAAATATCCTATTTTTATTACACATAATTTTATTGGCTTCACATAAAAGATACAGAGACTCTTTGACTTGAAATATATTTATGTTTTTACTTTCCCGAAAGGGAAAATAATTTCTACCCTAAAAGTTCGTTAACAAACTAACTCCCTTTTTGATAGTTGTCTCAAGTTGCTTCAGTTTTTGTTGGACAACCTTCGGTTGACCAGAACCAGAAATCTAAAATCAATTTTGTGCGTAAAGTTGGAAACATGTCTTACCAAAAGCTGGACAAAAAGATGCTGCAGAGCGTCAAGGACGTGGCCCACAAGCTGCGCATCCACTCGATAACCTCCACGCAGGCGGCCAAGTCCGGCCATCCGACCTCGTGTGCCTCGCTGGCTGAGATCATGGCGGTGCTGTTCTTCCAGCAGATGCGCCTGAACCTAAAGCACCCCCGAGATCCCTCCAGTGACCGATTGGTGTTGTCCAAGGGACATGCCGCGCCCATTCTCTATGCAGCCTGGGCGGAGGCGGGCCTCTTCCCCGTGGAGGAGCTGCGAAATCTGCGCAAGGTGGACAGTGACCTGGAGGGGAATCCCACGCCGCGCCTCAACTTCATCGACGTGGGCACTGGGTCCCTGGGACAGGGCATTGCCATAGCCGCCGGCATGGCCTATGTGGGCAAGTATCTGGACAAGGCTGACTATCGCACGTATGTGATCCTGGGGGACGGCGAATCCACCGAGGGGGCCGTGTGGGAATCCCTACACTTTGCTGCCCAGTACAGACTGGACAACCTGTGCGTTATCTTCGATGTAAACAAGATGTGCCCTGTGGACTTGTCCGCTGAAATGGAGGTCCACCGGGAGAGACTGGATGCCTTCGGCTTCAATGCCTTGACAGTGGATGGTCACGACATTGATGAGCTGGTCAAGGCCTTTCACAATGCAGCCAACACCAAGGAGAAGCCCACCGCCATCGTGGCCAGAACTACCAAGGGCAAGGACTTTCTGTCCGTCGAGGGATTCGAGGAGCTGCACGGACAACCGTTGGGCAAGAAGGCGGAGGCGGCCATCCAGCATCTGCAGGTGGGTCTACATTCATTTTTTATTTTAATAATATTTATTAATTTATTTCCTATTACCGAACAGTTTTTGATCTCCAATCCCAATGTGCACTTAACTCCGAAGAAAGTGAGCAAGTGTGGGCGCGCTCCCGAGGTGAGCATCAGCAACATTATGCTCTGCGTTCCGCCCAATTACCGCCTGGGCGACTCGGTGGCCACTCGGCTGGCCTATGGCACAGCTCTGGCCAAGATCGCAGCGGATAATCCCCGGGTAATTGCCCTCGATGCCGACACCAAGAACTCCACGTATGCGGACAAGATGAGGAATGCCTTCCCAGAGCGCTTCATCGAGTGCTTCATAGCCCAGCAGAACCTGGTGGGTGTGGCGGTGGGTGCCACCTGTCGCCGCCGCACGGTGGCCTTCGTGTCCACGCACGCCACCTTCTTCACGCGGGCCTACGACCAGATCCGCATGGGCGCCATCTCGAACACCAATGTGAACTTCGCGGGCTCCCACTGCGGCTGCAGCATCGGCGAGGACGGGCCCTCGCAGATGGGACTGGAGGACATAGCCCTGTTCCGCAGCATTCCGGGCAGCACGGTCTTCTATCCCACTGACGCCGTGAGCGCGGAGCGGGCCGTGGAGCTGGCCGCCAATACGAAGGGGGTGTGCTTCATCCGCACCACCTATCCGAGCACCACGGTCATCTACAACAACGACGATGTCTTCGCCGTGGGCCAGGCAAAGATCGTGCGCCAGAAACCCTCGGACGAGGTGCTGCTAATTGGGGCCGGGGTCACCCTGTACGAGTGCCTGGCCGCCGCCGAGCGGCTGGAGGAGGACTGCATCACGGCCCGTGTGATCGATCCCTTTACGGTGAAGCCTCTGGATGTGCGCCTCATTGTGAAGCACGGCAGGCTGTGTCGCGGCAGGATCGTTGTGGTGGAGGATCACTACCAGCAGGGCGGGCTGGGCGAGGCCGTGCTCAGTGCCCTGGCCGACCAGCGGAATTTTGTGGTCAAGCATTTGTATGTGCCCACTGTGCCGCGTTCGGGCCCAGCGGCTGTCCTCCTTGACATGTTCGGCATATCCTCCAGGAATATCTACAAAGCCACCATGTGCATTTTAAAGAAGTGAGAGTAGAACAGAGCCTTTTGACCATGGACCAAAATTTTAAGTTTATTTTAATTGTTACAAGATTATTCGAAGGGGATGCAAATAATTTTATTATTTAAACAATCTATTAAATTCGTAGTGTGATATGCTGACTCTCTTTTAAGTAAACCCATTTTATAGGGTGTATTGCCCCTGTCCAATTGACTTCAGCTTCGATTTGCTGCATTACTTTTCTGCTCTACCTGAACTAATAGCCGTGCAACGTAAAATGCTCTTCATGCCACCGAAGTTCCAAGAGAAAAATATTGCATTTGGCAAAACTCAATTGGCTGGAACTAATTTTTGGGATTTTACACAGGCTGACACGATCGTTGACTGCGTTGGCGTTGTTGGGTTCGCTTTCGATTTTGACATATTTATTTGGAGTGACCCTTTTCCAGAGGCGCAACGAATTGCTGTCGCCCTTTCCTCTTTGTGGTGATAAATTTCTGTCTGCGGTGTTTAGGACTTCCTTTTGGGATTCCGAATTTTAAAAATATTATTTTGTGCGATTTCGAGAGGGTATATCTTTTGGGAACTTAGTTTCCCGGGTTAAGTAAAATACAATAATACATATTTTAGCCAAATTAACAAAATTAAAATTTGTTTGTCACTTCTTACTTTCTTTAAATATTTGTAAGCTAATAAAATTAATCAAAACTATGTATTTATTCAACTCAAGTTGAGCGGTAGGCCACAGCAGCCAATGCCCGTTTCTAAAAGTTAGCTATTTGTTTTATAAAATTCCGAGCTTTAAATAAGTAAATAAATAAACATAAAATAATGTAAATTATTAGATGTACATAGCTTTCAGAAAATTCCAGAAATTTTAAGTAAAATTAAAGAAATAAGTATCTTCTAGTCGAATCCCTGCCATTTTCCGCAATATCTATTCTTCGCCTGACCAAAGGCTATTTAAAAATGATCCCTAATTACATCCGCTGCCGTTCGTCTAATGTGGCATTCATCCATTTAGTCATCTGCCTTTGTGGCAGCCGAGGTCCATTTATTGTTTTTCGCTTCCTAATCAGTACATTATATTGTTTGTTTGCTTTCGGGGCCAAGAGGACAAGGGGATATCAGGACAACAGCACAACAGGACCGCAGGACAGCCGACAGGATGTGAGTGAGAGTGTGCGGTTAAGGGTTGGCCCAAGTGGCCCAAAAGTATCCCTTCCGATTCGATCAAAATTTACGATAAATGCTTTAAAAATTCTATACACCTCAAGTGCACAATAGATAGCGTTGAAGTTTTTCACTTTACGTTAAGTGAGCATGGCTAACTAGATTGGTTAGAGATCATAAATTCAACAGAATGAAAATAGATTAGATGACATCATATGTGGAGGAGAAACCTCTGTCCTTGCCACACATGTGAAGGAGTTGGATGCATGATATGGGGGTAGATTTATGCAGGGAACCACTGCACCTGCTTAGAGATCTAAAAGTCCACCCATTCCTCTATAAATATATCATTTAATGAGCGAAATCTGTGCCGCAAAAATTTGTAAGCAATTATTTGCGGCGAAAAAAGAGACCAAAAAACAATCATCAATCTCTGTCTGCTGCTGTTAAAAGCACATGCATTTAAATTAGACATTTAAGCCAGTCTCCCCCGCTGGAAAATCCACTCCCCCACAGAATTTGTATTGAAACAAGGGAGAATTATGCATAAATATACGTAAAATGGATACCCTGTGGTTATTATTATTATTAAATTTAATAAAGCCATAGAAACTATCGATTTCTTTAACGAAATATGACTGCGATTGATGTATATATTATATTATATTTAAAAAATCAAAACACCTATATTAAAGTATGTCTTATATGCTTTAAACATTTTTCAAATGAAAAGAATGGGTACCCCAGAGAAGAGTCAAAAGCAAAAGCAGAACGGGAGCTGCGCCCGGAAAATGCTTGATAGGATTTTTACAATTTTTACTATTTTCCTGCGGCAGCTACTGGTAACCAGTCAAATCTTCGTTTTTCTTTTTTGTAATTCTCCAAATATTTCGCCTTTTCACCGGACTGAAAAAAGGGGTTAGAAAAATGCCAACAGAGCTCAGAGCACCCCTGTGTGTCGCAATGGAAATTCTTTTACACTTTTGTTTTCCCTTTTCCTTGGCTGTTGTTACACACACACAGGATATGGTTATATTCTTATTCCTGTTGTTAGGGTTTCTTGCACCGCATAACATTAAAATTCAGATTTTGATTGATCATTCTGGTTGAAGCGATTTAGAGGAAGGGAGAGTGGGTTCCGGGCAGGGAGAAATTGAAAGGACTCGAAATGAAGGATGTGAGAGCTAGAAATTTTTAAAGGTCCAAACTGAGCTGTTTAAAGCTTGTCTAACAAGGGTGTTAATTTGTTTGTTTAAAAAATATACAATTCAGTATAAGAATATATTTAAGATTAAAATGATATTTAAATGTCCTTAACTTTAGTTACCCAATTTGTATTGTATTTTTTAAGAACCTTTCTTAAAGTAATTCTTTTCTTTTAAATTCTATATTTAGTTCCCAATATTCTTCTATACAATCTTCCTCTTTTGCATTATTTCTTTAATATTATTTCAAAGAATTAAAAACCGGGTACTGCCAGCTGCATTGAATTAATTTCTCAAATGCATTTGCATATATAAATTCTCTATGAATCTGTAAATAAGCTGCCAGGACAGTCATGGATGAACTTTAATTTCATTTGCCAAATAAACAAGTCTCCTTTTAAAACATTTATGCAAATGTTGGCTTCTTGGAAGACACACATTTAGAGGGCGTCACGCTAGCTAAACTTTCCCAGGAAAATTTACAAACAATCCACCAAAGTCCTGCAACTTTCATTTATTTTTTTTGCTTCCACACAACTGACTGGGGAAGCCGGGAAATCACTTAAATATGCATGAGGCAGGCAGCCAACGAAAATTCGATTAACAACAAATGCATATTGATGGAATAATTGAGCAATTCTAATGAACCACAACACCAGAAAGACGGCGATGAAAAAAAAAGCCAAACAAATTGCAATTGCCAATGGTTGTATTTTTTCCAAGGAACCACAATATTTGCATTTGATTGACAACAAAGTTAATTGAGTGTGAGCCGGGCATTTGCATAGGCCCTGTAAAAAAGCAAACATTTATTAGATTTAACTATGATTTTTTTAGAATCCCTTTCGGGTGGCTTTCAGGGGGTAGAGTCATTAATTCGCCTGACAGGCCCAAGGTGAAGGTGACTGATGATGGGGTGTTGAGGTGAGAGATCTCTCGGGCCTAAATGTCATTTCAATGAATTTATAATTGGGAATTATGTGAGTTTTTCTATGCGGGATTTACCTTTTTCCCCCTACAAATTTACATATTTTTTCGCGGATCCTGATGTGTGTGCGTGTGTATTCGCGCTTTAATTAATGATTTTATGCAAAGTTTTTCTCCGAGTCTTTTATATTTTGCATACATGTGTTGGCAGCCAAATGCCGATCCATTAATCAGGTCGTCTAAGTAGCTGCTTGAACTCATTAACCCTTTTGTTCGCTCGACCCGTCAGACTGCCAAAGTTTTGTCTTATATAAATATTTGCATTGCCGGCGAACCATGAGAACGGAGTTTCCTTGCAACGCAATAAACGAATACAAAAAGAAACAGATATCCTTATTAATGATCTTGTTGATGTCACACAGGAGTCGAAGCCTTTTTTCCGCCGTTTTAATTAGTGAAAACCTGACTGGCAACCACCCCGTGACTTTTCGTTTTCCCAGAAAACCCCAACCCGCTGTGAGATCTTGGTCATATATCAAATATTTGCTACTTTGCCTCCTATCAAGATGCCCATTAAGTCAATAAGTGGCCTCTAATATTATGCCATATTTTGGCAATTGCTAAAAAAAAGAAAACGAAAAATCGAAACGAGAGGAAAAC
>JAEIHY010009045.1:0-16422 GCA_018904565.1 Drosophila tsacasi | reverse complement strand
AAAAAAATCCTCAAAAAACGGTCTGAAAAAGGGCTGTTACATGTATCGCCCCCCTTAAACTGCATACATGTTGGCAGCCCTCTTTGTAAATGAATAATTGTATATTGCTGTCTGTTGGCTTTTAAATAAATATTGAACTAATAAAAGGTATAACACTCAGTTTACTGCTCAAACGACCAAGTAACAAATATAAAATATTTGGACAACAAAAGGATTACAACAAAATGATATTTATTTACTGATAAAATGAGCATTCAACTCTGTATAGGTTTAGCTACGAAACTATAATTTGACAGCAGTGATTTT
The DNA here is from genome assembly GCA_018904565.1 of Drosophila tsacasi. NCBI lineage: Eukaryota > Metazoa > Arthropoda > Insecta > Diptera > Drosophilidae > Drosophila > Drosophila tsacasi. The sequence continues at coordinate 16,116 of JAEIHY010009045.1, read as the reverse complement.
TCTTCAAAAAAAATGAATTGAATCTCACCTGCTTCGAATTCGTAGGCATGCTTGCTGATGGTATCATCCATGGCTTGATCACAATATGTCTTGTGTTTCCGATCCTTTTGGTTTTCTACGGCAAGTTGAAATTTTTAAAGTAGTTAGTTACGGTATTTTGCAAAGCTTTAAATTTATATTTTCAAGAAAGTTCTTAATTTTTTAATAGATTAAAAAAAAATATTGTCAGCCCTTTTTTATCTTACTCGGGCTGCCCTTGTTTTCTTTTTCCCTTCTAGCTTTGCTCCTATTAGAGACTTACTTTTCTTGGTGATCAGCAGACTTGTTACTCGTCGCAATGCCTCACGCGGTGATTTATTCAAGAAGGAAGGCGTAAGATTTGGAGGCAAAGTTAGGGGCTTGCGTGACTGTCCTGTGCCCGACATACCCGCCGGATTATCCCACACCCGCACGGAAGCCAAGCGATCGATGTTCTCTGTGGAAGCTGGACGCATGCCTCGTTGCTTTGGATACCATCCACGGGCAGGGACTCCAGTCATCCGAAGCATCTCATTGGAAGCCAACGCGTGATTAATCGAACGCTGACGGCAAATTTGGGCCGTACCGTAGTTGCCACCTAATTGATGGAATCGCAAAGTACTGGTTATTCGAAGAAGGATATGCTGTTGTGATATATTAATTTAAAGTGTTATATACAATAATAAAATTACACCCTTGCAGGGTTCTAATTTAGTCAGAAGTTTGCAATGCGGTTTGATCAGCATCAACAGCCGAGTCGATCTAGCCATGTCCGTTTGTCCATCGTTAAAAGTAACGGAAAATGCAAAACTGTGAATGTAAAACTACAACTATACAAACTTTTGCGTGGCGAAGTTAGCTTGCTTTCTTGTTTTATCATGACTTACAATGGCAAGAAAGAATGATATATTCATCAAAGCCTTTTTAAAGAAACAATCAAATAATCAAGATTGTGATATATAACATCTTTAAGGTGTTGCGTACCCGTACAATAGTGTCAGTGATTACGCATCTCATAGGCATATTACAATTGAATTATATAACTCGTATGAAAAAGCGTTGTGGGCAAGCCATCGACCTCAACCATTTATTGTAACGACGGCAACAAAAAGATCGCTATTAATACGAGGGTCACTATATATATTTCGGGAAGGGGCAATACCAATGTTGCTACATCAAATCTGAAGATTCCATTCGAAAGTTTGACATTTTTTAGCATAAACGAACGTATAACAATTTGACGTACGAGCGCTATAAAGTTGGTTTACAGTCATTAAAAACCTCGGTTATCGTTGTTATACCGAATTCAATCGCGGTCGTAGTTCGCTTAAGGACGATCCCCGTGAAGGTCGTCCAAAATCAGCCTTTTTGCAAAAAACCATTGATGCTGTGCGTGAAATGATAAAGGTAGATCGGCATACGACTTACGCGGAGATTGAGGCAGCTCTGGGCATCAGTTCCACCAGCATACATACGATATTACATACACGCTTGGCCGTCAAAAGGATTTGCTCGCGTTGGATCCCGCATAATTTGACAATCTCTCAAAAAGAAGCCTCATTCGGAGTGGCAAAAGTGTTTCGAGAATTGCTTCAAGCTTATGCAAAAGTGTATCGAATTTAATAGCTAATATTTTGAGAAACAATAAAGCAATTTCCAATAATAAATATGCGTTTATACTCTCTATTCCCGAAATATATGTTATATAGTGACCCTCGTATCACAATTCTTTCGTAAGCAGCGGAAATAATGGTTCTGCTAGTTCGTCACCCAAGTCTGGTCAAAGAAGAGTAAAACTTAAATGTTGTACAACTTCTTATGAATTTACATTATCAATCGCAAGTTGTTACTCACCGCCAATACCCATAATTGAAGTACCCATATTTATACTGTTCGATGTGCTGGACCTTGGAGCAGTGCGTGAGCCACTGACAACTGGCAGCGGCTCGTTTTGGCGTCTATATGGCGTGCGTGGAATGTCGCAGCTGCGAGAAATATGTAATTGAATGTATTTGTATACAATTTCGCACGCACGCCCACACTTACCCTCTGGCAAAAATTGGAGTTTCTGGAAGACTACATGATGTCTGCAGGCGGTGCTCCTCGCGGGGCGATTGTTTGAGGCTGCGCTTGGTGCCATAATTAATGTACCGCCGTTGATAGGATCCGGAACCGGATCCGCAAGCCATTCCATCCATAGCGGGCATCGGCGGCAAGGGGCCCAGACCAGTGGGCGTTGTTATTCCGCTGCCACCACCGCTGCTATAGTGGCCGAACAGTTTTGGCGACCGCTTCCGATACTGCGAGTCAATGCTCCACGATTTTATGGTGTTTGTCGAGGGACCTCCTCCGCCGGCCACTCTATGCGGTGGCACCATTGGTGGTCCGGGCAGGACCTCTTGGTGAGCTGGAGCCGGGGGCGGTGGCAACTCATCATTAAAATGACGAACGGCAGTGACATTGTCGCGACTGCGACGGATGTGGCTGTTGCTGGTGTGCACCGCCGCTCCCGAAGCAGTGGCATGCACCTCCACAACGGTAGTTCCCCGATTGGGAAGTGGGCCACTGGCACTTGGCGCCAGCGCCGATGGCGGCAGCTCCAGCTGCTTGCGCGGCTCAACGGGCGACGGCGGCAAGGGAGCGTCGTAGTCGAAGTCCGGAAGCTTGGAACTTGGGGGTGGCGATGGGGGCAACGGGCCAAAATTTGGCATTTGTGACAGCAACATCTCCTTGGCACTCTCAGATTTGTGAACGCCCGGGCGAAACTCAAGAATCCGCTTGGCATGCAGTTCGGCCGCAGCTGCTGCAGAGAGCCCAACGGCTCCAACGGCTCCTCCAGCAGCGTTGCTGCAACCAGCCTGCGGACCCACAATGGGAATGTCGCCGCGCAGCAAGGCGCTAATGTTGTGCTCGATCTGCTGCAGTGGAGCACAGCCAAAGCTCAGGTCGGACAACTCTTCGTCCTCCTCCAGAGTGGGAGCCAGATCTGTGTGGGGAGTGGTGGCGTTCGAGACTCGCTGATCTGGAATAAGCAGCAAATATGTTTACATATATTCTTATTACAATACCCGGCTATCAATATCGCATTCCGGATGCACCTAAAAAGCTTTCTCGCTCTTCAAGATTACTTAATTGCAAGACTCACCATTCCCGTTAAAGGCATACAAATCGAAACTTCCGCTTCCGTTTAGACGCGCCTCGTCGAACTCCTCGCTACTGGAGGTGTTGTTATCCGGCATGGACTCGGCACTTAGTCGCTTCTCGGTCAGCATCGCCGTCTTGCTCTTGGTCGGCTTGCAGTGACTGAGTTGGTCAGCTGCATCAGCAATGTCCAGCGAGAGGGCTGCTCGTTGGGCGGCCGCCATTTCTAGGCCACGTCTTGTCTGAGCCGCATTAGCTTCGCACTCCTTGTACACGAAATTCAACTCCGCGGAGGTGGCAGAGACCGGTGGGTGAAGGGGTGCGGGTACGGGTAGGGGAAGTGGGAGAGGGGCCGCATCGCTCTGCTCGCTATCGCTGGTGTAGAACTCGTTGCTGATGGCACCGACATTGGTTCCTCCGGACCCACTGCCTGTTCTCTCGGCCAACGAGGGGCGCGGCGGCTTCGGTATACTAAAGACTTCTGAGGCACGGGGCGGCTTTTTGGCCGTAGACCGCCGTATGATGAATGTTCCCTTTCCCAGCATGCTCTGCTGATTGTACACAAAGCTGCTACCAAAGTCTTCCGTGGTGTTGTGCTATTGGGTGCGAGAAACGTAATCAATATTTGCACTCTTGATTGTTCTTTACTAAAAACCTACCTTTTTGGAAGCACCAGCATTGGAGGTCTTTTTGGAACCACCAGTTTTTTTTGTTGCATTATTCTTGAAGTGAATCTCCCAGGCTACACCGTTCTGCTTAACGGGCGTGAGATCTGTCGAGATGGTAGACTCTTCCAGTGAATCCTCCGAGTAGTCCTCAGCCAGCTTCGATGCCGCCACATTAATGTGCGAGGCAGCCGGGGAGGCCTCGCCGCTTGAATTGGACGATGAGGCCGATGAGCTGTTTGAATGGGGATGGAGCATGTGGCACACCTCCTTGTGCTTCTCGACCGAGCTGAGTAGCCGCTTTCCACGCGCTCCTCCCTCTCCGCCCGAAGACGACTTGGAGGAGGAGGGTCCCGGATAGATGGTCACCGGATGTTCGTTGACGAACGGCTCTGGCAGCTTGGCCAGATTTCCCCGGAGTACCGCATTATGCACGGCGCTAATATCGATTCCCAGAGCGTTGCGTCCGCCGTTGCAGCTTCCGCCTACATGTCGGATGGCTGCTAATCCACTTGAAGACTTGCCAGCGCAGTTTCCCACCAAATTCGATGTTCTATTGGCCCCGCAACACGGCAGACTCGAAAACTTCGAGTCGCTGGCAGGAGTCGAGCTTGCGCTCCGGGCCTTTGGCTAAGTGAGGTTGAAGAGAAAAGAAGAGAAGAGTAGAGGAGATTCGGTGAGTTAATTGGTTTCCCATTAGCACTACGTTGCTTACCAACGTTGTTTGAATCAGAGGCGTTGTCGTTTTCTGGCCCTGCTCATCCACCTCATTTAATTTGGTTAAATTCTCCGCCGTGCCATCCTCATTAAAGCTGCCTTCCGGCACGGTGTCGGTGCTGGGCGTCTGTGGCACATCTTCGGAATCCTTTTTGGACATGCTGTGAGTGCAAAATTCAAGTAATTCAAGAATTAAATTTTAAATTTTCAGAAGGAAGGACACAGGGAGACTCTAAAGACCAATAATATCATTAATCTGAATTAACAAGTTTTCAGGAAGACATTTATTAGCGTCTGTCTCGCTAGCACAAAGTCGAGAGCATCAAAATTTAAAAATGTATTGTTTTTTCATGTGTGAGTATACACTGATCAAACAAGTGCGTACTGGGCGTACAGATTTGGAATATTTTAGAATAAGTGTGCAGACACACAAATATCTTGTTAAATATATATATCACATTCATATAATTATCAATAACTTAAGAAGTTATGGGAAGCTATGGGCGTTTAATGTTTAAAGTATAAAAAATATAAAGATTACGCTCGGTTACTTTTCTTGCACCCTATGGCTTATTACTATGTCTAATTACTCATGAGTTGGACTATTACCTCTTGCCTATATTGACAGACTTGTAAACAATACTCACTTTTTGCGACTTAGACTCATGTAGCCATCGTCCTCGGACTGATTCTCCCCACTGTTACAGTGCAAGGCACTCGGTTTGGTTGCTGCCTCTTCGAACTCCGAAATGATGTCGTCAAGCACCTTAATGGGCTCGGGTATGTCATCCAAGGAGATGGGCTCCAGCGACTGCAGTTGATCATCCCTATGAAAATTTAAATAATTAATAATGAATTAAAAACTCGTAAAAACCCGTTGCCTCTATACTAAAGAAATTTCTAAAATATAAAAGTAAACATCTTTTTTATCATTTACTACTGTGGGCAAAAAGTAAGTTGAATTTGTTTGTAAAATCAAAAATCTTTATTTATTCTTGTAAATCAATTTCATCGCCTTCAAAGTAATCCCCTCCTGATAAAATACACTTTTCCAATCCTCGGAACATGCTAAATAGTCCCTTTCCGGTATAGCCATCAGCGACTTCTTCGATTTAGCTTTAATCCCCCCGATCGACTCGAAACGCGTTCCCAGGATTGATCTCTTGAGTTTTGGGAGTAGAATAGAAATCACACTGAGCCAAGCCAGGCGAATACAATGTTTGCGGAAAGATATGCGTCGTATTTTCGGGCGAAATGGTCACGAAAAACGAGTGTAGTTTTTTTGCCAGACTAGATTTTCAAAATCGTTTTCGCAGATCCTTTTGATATTCCGATCATTGACATGTTGGTCATCTGTTGATTGATAAAAATTGTTCTGCGACATGGTAGAATTGCCAAATGCCTTCCGCAATACCCTCAACGTTTCCACAGGCTAAATTTCATTCCTGCTCAATTAAATCAGGCATTGTTAAAATCGAGAAATGCACACTTGGTCGTTTGGTAAACACAAGCGTAAATATATTTCTGATAATGACATTGATATGAAATTCGGCCCAGATGTCATTAACAGTCCTGCCAGAACTAGCTCAAAATGTTAAGCCCACTAAGCTTAGATCTAAAATTCAGCTTACTTTTTCGCCACAGTAGTACTTGGCAGTCTAAAAACGTTTTAAATAAGCACGTAAATAAGTTTAATGATACAATGAGCATAATTGTGTATAGTATACATACTAATTTGTAAAAGCAGTCTGTGTTTAATAATATTTCAGAAAAATCAGAAACTTACTGTCGTATTCCTAGTTCAGATGCAGCTCCATATGAATCAGGCTCTGCTAAAGCCTCGACCTCCGCCTCCTGAAGATTTAATTCTGACTGGGAGTCCGGCTGCCCAACAGAATAAAGCGAGTCGTCGCCGCCCTCCTGTCCGTTTGCATCGCATAATACACACGATTCAGGTGATGCGTCCATTATACGATTTTCATTGAAACCATCGACGATCTTCTCTACAGTTCCTCTTTAAACTTTGGGTTTATTATAAAAATTTAATCAAAGCATCCACAAACGTCGACTCCGCTGGCGGTGTAGCTGGCGCCTCCGTCAGCGTTGCGACGGACGTGTTCTTTTTGCCGGCGTTTTCAATTATCATCTATGGTATGCATGCATGTTCAAAAAAGAGTAAAAATGCACTCATTACATGTTTGTGTTTAGGGATAAGATTAATTAATAAGATGGTAAAAAAAGTTCGTCCCTATCCTAAGAAAAATATCGGCTACAATACAGTTACCGGCAAAAAATTTGAAGGGAAAAGCTATTTAAAGGTCTATCAACATCTCAGTCACTGATAACACAAAAAACTTATAAACACCAAACTCCCAAATCAACAACATGAAAGCATCCCACTCTAAACCCGTCAATATTACAAAGCACATCTTTCCTTAAGAAAACATAACTCTAAAAGAACTTCCCTCAGACAAATAGTAAACTCCGAAAATAGATTAATGCCCATCCCAAGAAAACCTACTCTCTATAATGAATCGAATAGAGTCCTCCTAAAACTCCACAATAAAAGTAGCCCTTTAGAATAACACCAACGAAGAATCTAAAATAAACATCATAGATCTAATTCGTATTCACCTTCACTATTAAGCATCAAAGCATTAGTCGTACTTTGTGCAAACATGTTAAAAAGGCAAAAGTTAAAAACAAAATAATAAGAATTACACTTACTAATCAAGACTCCTGAAAGAAAATAAAAAATTTCTAGGTTTGTGACTAAAAGCATTTACATATATTGCATATGGGCTATTCTATGGAAAAAACAACTGCGGCCAAAAACTAAAAAGTTATCTAAAATGATTTTAATTATATTACGAAATTTAGAATTTAACAAATTTAAAGGTTTGCAAAAAAGTTTCTTCTGTCTGTGTCTCGAGCGAATTCGTTACATTTTTGTAAATATCTGGAAAACGAATTATTGTCTGAATTCGACCTTAACACCAATTATAGTGCTAACCAAGAGCAATAAGTTTCAAATTTTGTAAAATTAAAATTTGAATGCTTACAAATGTCGCGTGCCACATCAAAAAATTGCCATATGTATTATTTTGTCTTTTAAGTTGCCAGAACTAGTAATAAAACAGCAAAGATGGATGCACTGATCTGGTATAACACAATCAAATCAATAAGTGCTAGTGATAGGGGACAACAATATTTTGTGTGGATTCACCCTTAGATAGTGCGTGGGGCTTAAGTTGTCTTTTATAATCAAAATATAAGAAGTAACTTTTTCATGTTTTCGTAATTTGTAGAGATTTACCTTAAGATAAATTTGAATCTTAAAATACAATTTTTGTATGGTTAAGAAATAATACTGTTACTAAACTCGATAGTACAAATATTTTGGATAACTGTTATCCCACCTCACCAAAAGCACAAATAAATTAAATATTAAAATCATAAACAGAAAATTTAAACACTGATAAACATTAAATCTGTGATAGATTTGATGTTCTCAATGGTTATCATTATAGTAAATTGTGAGTTATAACATATGTGTTGTCTTATGCTTGTATCCTTGCAGTGTATTTTAGCATCGACCAGAACTTTTCAACGTTGTAAAGAGAGCATATCCGAACCCATAACTATATATTTTCTTGAATAGAATCAACATCCAAGTCAATCTAGCCATGGCAATCGATGCAAATTAGTTTTAGGTTTTGGGATGTGTATATAAATAACCCTTTGCAGGTTGTTTTTTAAAATAATTTTTAATTTAATGAATTATTATTTTTGTATTGCATATATTTAAATAAACCGTAAGAGACTATACAAAAACCTTAAATGCAACTAGGCCTAATATAAATAACAATATTTTTCGAGGATTTGAAGTCAAGACTATTTAGTTCCTTTCCAAAGTTAAGTTACCTTGAAAGTAAAAACTGCTTTTTGATGTCGGATCACAGATTAGATAGAGGCTATAAATCGCAACTAATTACTCAGTGTTCCCAGAGCAGTTCCCTAACCTTTTTCCTTCTTTTTTTTGTGGGCTAATTTCTTGTGGTAAAACTGTTTCATTTAGTATAACTTTATTGCAGGGGTTTGTATTGTTTTCTAGCGTAAAATGATCTGTGATGTGTTTGGACTAACTCTAAAATAGAACAACAAAGGAAGTTAGTTTCGGCACGCCTTAGTTTGTACACGCTTGGATAATTATAAATTAATCAAATTTGATCAAATGAAAAGAAAAACTATCAGAAATGATATAAAACACGACAAAATTGTATTTAACGTTAACCTATCATAATATATTGACAGTTTTACATTCAGTTTTGCATTTTCCCCTACATTTAATGATCGTTTCTATGGCAGCTATATGATATAGTCGTGCGATCCGGCCGTTCCGGTCCGTTCCGACTTATATAGTAGTGAGAGCATTGAGAAGACTATCTGCAAAAGTTTTATTAAGCTAGCTTCAAAACTGAGGGACTAGTTTTCGTAGAAACGTACAGACGGACATGGCTAGATCGACTCGGCTGTTGATGGTGATCAAGAATATATGTATACATTTATTTTATAGGGAAATGTTTCCTTCACTGTGAAGCAAACTTCTGACTAAAATGATAATACCCTGCAATAGTATATTAACAATGCAATACATACATACATGCATATATAGTGATTTTTTCGACTTTTAAATATATTTTAAATTTAATCAAAGTATGATACATATGTATGTATAGTAGCCATAAAAAATCGGTACACTTGAGACGATATTTCCTATCGTCATGTTTATAATATAGTTTTTTTAGATGGATTTTCTATTTATAAGGAACGACACAAATCTAAACTGCATGGGTATATGTACTACCTTTTTTTCAGTCAAAATCTCGATACGTTAATTTTGTAAGATTCTTGTGCTGAGAATGGAGGTGTGGGAGGACAATAAAAGCAACAACGTGAGAAAGCACGCTATTCGCACTCCTTATGTCGCCGTTGCCTTGTCTTCATTCATATTTTCTATACACTTTGGTCACCGTGAGAGGAGTTTGAGTCAGGCGCATTCATACACACACCCCCCCACCTACACACGCGCGCACTCATACTCTCTGTGCTGCTATGTATGTATGTATATAAAAACACTTTTTATTTTGCCAATAGTTGGTCTAAAAAAACACAAATGTAAGTACATATTAACGGATGCAATCAGCGATAAAAATAAAAGTTTGCAACATTTGAGTTTCTAATACGGGAAAAATTCATTTCCGGGCCTAGTATTGGCGAATATCTGTGGAAGTCGGACTCTAACGGTTCAACCACATCACCCACACGCCCGAGCACTGACAACTTTGTCTAGCTGTAAAATTTACTGCTGCAGTCGGCGGCGTCGCTGCTTTGGCTTCGGCTCTTCTTTCTTTTCCTTTCCTTTCCTTTACTGAATGAAGTTACAGCAGGGAGTCTGGAATCGATTTTTCACACATACATACATACATATGCAGACGCGACACCAAAACTCCGGCACACCAACGCACTTACACGAGCTCGATTTTTTGTCTTTGCCTAATAATTACGGTTGAAAGCTTTTGCCAACATGTCAAAAGGTCAAATCTGAAGTCTCCCAATTGGAAATGTTTCTAAAAATAGATTGACTCAAAGCGTGGGCAAAACAGAGACAGAGAGGCACAGAGGGAGGGGGAAAGAGCGAGCGAGTGGGTGGTAATTGTAATGACAGACGCCGCGGCGACGTTAAAGCAACGGTAACAAAGCAAAAAACAGACTCAGGGCAATTACCGAGGGCATTTCGCATTTTGCGCACTACACAAACAAAGCTCGATCCTACACACATGCGTACCTATGTATGAGCACTTCGCGTTTTAAGCCGCGTTCCAAGCCTTTTTTCCCAAGCAACCGTCCAGCGAATCGACCTTTTGTTTATGACCTGAACGTTGGCGAATCTAGGGATGTCAGAGATTTATTCATATACTGAAATGTCATTATCGATAATTTTACGTGCATTCAAAGTGTGTGCTATAAACGCCGGCTATGACCTGTGATTGTATACAAATTTTGTTATTTTATTTTTTAATTTGTGTTGTTAAACTGCGAGTGATTTTCTGGCTTAGTAAGAGCCGGCTCTTACAGTTTTAAAATTTGTTTTTCAAAAATAATAATGGAAATACGGTATGGAATCCCCTATTTTTAAACCTATCGCATATCTAGTTTCATGATCTGATTATGATCAGGAAACTCCACATACGAATGAATGATTAAATTTTGTAAAATATCGGCAACTGTTTACCTTTTAGCGACCCCTAGGACTTTAAAATGATCGGCTAACTCACTGAAAATCCAGTATAGCTATCCAGAGCTGCGTTTTGGATTCCTAATTTAGACATGCTTAATATTATGAGAAATAAAAAATTCAATACATTTCTAGTAAATTGGTTTTATTTTTAAATTTAGTGGTCGAAAAATATCAAACAAAAAGCTGGAAATATACACTTTGTATATTACCCTATAATCTTTAATTAGTTGAAACTACTGAGCCTTTCGCTAAGAAATCCAAATCTTTATTACTAATATGGAAAGTGCAATTTGTATGGAACAGATGTTTCAGTGGCTGATATTTTTAGTCTTAGCCACTCATCCCAAGTTTATTCGATTTTTTTCTGAATTTCTTATCGATATTTATTTCGCCTGCCTGAAATCGATATTTTAACGCACCAATACAAACATTTTAAGAGTTGAAATAAAATAATAGGCATGTTTGAAACTATTATCTAAAGATAGCAACATCTTACACCGACCAGGAATCTCATCAATCATAATAAGACGGCTTATCCTTTTTCCCCGAAGACCAAGGCCCATATTAAGGATTACCAGGAACTCAACTTATTTTACAAACGCTCCCCCGCTAGGCACTATCCCCCCCTCCTAAATCGATTCAAGTTTGGAGCAAGCTTTTGATTTCGTATATAAACTTAAGCATGTAATCATTTACTTGGTTTATTATGTTGTTGTTTCACTGTTATACAATTAATAATCATCAAAATTTCTTTAATGGTTTTGTGTGTTTTTATTTGATTTAAAACACTGCCACCGGCCGCAGATGTAATAGTTGGCCAATTGGATGTTGTTTTCGGTATTTCCACTTTGTTCTAGGTTCCTCCCGCTCAGCCAGCTGCACATGGGTGTTCTTGTGTGGGGATTGGGTAGGGAAAGATGGTGGCTTACAACTTGTCCAGGTACTGGGACAAATCGGGCAGACCCTCCTTGAGACCCTTGCGTTTGCGCGTGTCCTGGACAATCTGGTAAGGCTTGCTAGCAGGCTCGGACGGATCGCCGGGCAGAACTTGCCAATGATCGAAGACGCACTGGGGGAAGGCCTGGCCACCGGTGTTGGAGCGCAGATCGGCAGTGAAGCCGAACGACTCGTTGACGGGCAGATATGCCTTCACCACGAACATTGGGGTGCCCACAACCTGGTTTTCCTCAAACACATGACCACGACGCCTGTTCAGCACACCATAAATACCACCAACAGCCACCTCGGGACATTGGATCTCGCACAGATAAACGGGCTCCATCAAACGCGGCTTGGCGGTGATAGCGGCGGCGTACAGACAACGACGAGTGGTTGGAATGATCTGGCCACCTCCACGATGGATAGCATCAGCGTGCAGGGTCACATCGTAGATGTTGAAGCGAACTCCGCGCATGTTCTCGTCAGCCAGGATACCCTCCTTGGAGGCCCACTGGAAGCCAGCAACAACAGAGTCCTTGATTTCGTTCAGGTACTGCACGGACTTGGTGCAGTCGAGGACGAAGTTGGGTCCGGTACCGTCGGGGCCGAAGCACCAGATCTTACGGGCCTCAGTCACATCGTAGTCGTACTTCTCAGACAGGTAACGAGCACGGGACTTGAATTCGTCCTTGGAGCTCACGTCGCCATTATCAATATCTTCGGGCAGACCGTCGGGCATGGGAAGGGCCTTCATCAGCAGACGGTTGTGCTTGTTGGGCGACTTTGACAGACACATCTGGTCAGACTCCTCGGACACAGTCTCGCGGTACGACACCACGGGATCGGACTTCTTCAAGGGGATGCAAGCGTGGTCCTCTTCCAGATCCTTCAGGCAAATCTCCAAATGCAGCTCGCCGGCACCAGCAATGATGTGCTCTCCGGACTCCTCAATAATGCACTGCACCATGGGATCGGATTTGGCCAGACGCTTCAGACCCTCCACCAACTTGGGCAGATCGGCGGGATTCTTGGGCTCCACAGCCACGCGCACGACAGGCGACACGGAGAACTTCATGACCTGAAACCAACATGATTTTTCAATTAGCAAGGGGCAAAAAGTTTAGACGATAATTCGTAACTCAATTATGGTTTCCTACTTTGATTTTAACTACGTAACCTACCTTCATGTTGTGTGCATCCTTGAAGGTGGTAATGGTACCAGTCTTGACCAGGAACTGATCGACACCGACAAGACCGCAGATGTTGCCAGAAGGCACATCCTCAATAGCCTCGACATAACGTCCCATCATGAGAATGGTGCGCTGAATAGCCTTCTCGTACAAATCCTCCTTCTTGCCGGGTGTATAGTTGGGGCCCATGATGCGGCACTTCTGGCCAGTGGCAACTTTGCCGGAGAACACACGGCCGAAAGCGTAGAAACGACCCTTGTCGGAGGTCGGCACCATCTTGGAGATGTACATCATGAGGGGACCATCGGGGTCGCAGTTCTTCACGGCGACAGCGGCCTCATCGTCATGGGGACCCTCATACAACATCTCCATACGGTACTTCTGGGCAACCACAGGTGATGGCAGATGGATGGCAATCATCTGAAGCAGAGCCTCGCCGGCTGGCAGCCAGGTGCGCATAACGGTTTTAAGCAGAGCCTTGCCGTCCTTGTCCTTGTCCTCGTGCTTGAGGGTCACTCCGATCTTCTCGAGCAACACACCAATCTCCTCCTTCTTGTAGTTCATGATGGCATCGAACACCTTGTAGATGGGATCCAAAATATACATGCAGAACGAACGCTTGTTATCGGCCTCCTTCTGCTTCTGCCACTTCTTGGTCTTGGCATTGAAGAAGTTCTCTCCCCACAAACTGTGAATGCATAAAACAAATTGGATTCAAAGTTAGGGTTAATCCTTTATCCTAAAACATGCTTTGAGCTACAAATTATAAATATATACGAAAATGTAATCTCCCTGGGGGAAAAATTCATTAAGTATATATATTGTAAGATCTCTGCCTTAGCATGACTCGTTGGGACATTAAGAAAGAGGTCCCGAGGTAGCGTTTCAACAGGTTTCTAATTTACTCTGCTTCTATTCGTATAGCACTTGTGGCGCCATCACCATGCGCGACTCTACAGAAAATACCCCTAGGGGATTCTCCAAGATGCCGCACGCTCAGCGTCACACGTTTTGTGCTAGAAGCGTGAGAAGCGTTTTCCAATTCGGTCTACTTACCGGTTCATTAGCTTCACCACATCAATCTTGAACTTTTCAGAGTACATCTCAGAGAACTGCTTAAGGGTGAAGGCCCAGCCGTGCAGACCAGAGCCGAAGCCCACAGATCCTCTGGAGGGGTCCACGCGCACCTCACCCATCGGACCACCATCGTCGTTGTAGGTGGCAATAATGACGTTCACGTTCTCCACGATACGCTGGAAAGTCTGGTACAGCTCCTCAGCATCCAACTGCAGCTCCAGCAGGGCGCGGTCCATCTTGTTCATGAACAGAATAGGCTTGATGCGCTCGGCAATAGCCTGACGCAACACGGTCTCAGTCTGCACACACACGCCGGATACGCAATCAACGACAACCAGGGCACCGTCGGTCACACGAAGAGCGGCAGTCACTTCGGAGGAGAAATCCACGTGACCGGGCGAGTCGATCAGGTTAATCAGGAAACCCTTGCACTCCTTCTCGCGCTGATCGGGCTGAGTGATGAACACCAGATCCTTGTCTTCCACTTCGAAGTACATGGAGATAGCGCTGCAAAGATTTTAGTATGTTTTATTCTGTCTGCCACAGTTCACTCAGTAGAATTCTTACGTCGACTTGATGGTGATGCAGCGCTCCTGCTCATCCTTGCGGGTGTCGGTGAAACGAGTCTCACCGGCCTTCGCTCCGGCAATAATTCCAGCCTTGGACACGAGCGAATCGGTCAGGGTGGACTTGCCGTGGTCAACGTGAGCGATCACAGACATGTTGCGGATGTTCCGCTTCTTGTCCATGAGGCCACGGATTTCGTCGACGGTGAAGTTGACCTACAAAAATAATAGGACACATATATTAGAACCAAGTACTTGCAGATATATTGATGAACGGTTATTAAAAATGGCGTCTACACACACACAAACACGAACTTTAAAATCATGTCATGGACTTTGAGGTTAAATAAGAATAAAAAATCAAATGCGCCGCCTATATACTGTGATATCATTTCGTTGTACTAACACTCACACCCGCACCACAGCATCGAATTATATATTTAGACGGCTGACCCTCAAGCACTTTTACCCAGCCATGCCCAATTCTTGTGAAATTTCAATAGCAAACTGCATACGTCATTATACACTTGTGCTATTTTCTTGCCTTTGTCTTGCATTTCACCACACACACACACATGCATTCTTGCACATATATACAGATGTAGATATCGGCCAGGTAAGAGTTGTCACGTCTGCACTTTTCCACACTAGTTTTCACTTATTTCCGTCTGTCGCACCATTTAAATCGCCACAAGAAACTTTAGGCCGGGACTTCATCCGCCACCAAATGCAATTATTTCCTTTTAATAGCACCTACCATTTTGGATGTTTGGAGATTTTCTCGCGGACCAAAAAAACACTACACGCCTGAACTGGCGTTTCGACAGGAAAGAGCGTGCGACGGATCAGTGTGACCGTGGATAAAGGGTGGAGAGGCATCGATGCCAACATCGATTTCTTTTTCGTAACATCGCTATCATCGATGTTTGGCGGGGAATCATCGATGTTTTTCCATTATAGGAATTAAATTAAGAAAGTCGTATAAAATTGTATATATCATTAATTTCCTATATTGTTTTTCATAAAGATGTAATAATAAAAGACTTCTGTCGACCGTTGTCGATAACACATTTGTTATTGAACAAGAAAAAACAAGTAAGTGGTATTGAATAATATATTTCGTTTCTTTATTAATTTTCTTCAATAAAAAGAATAAAAACCATTCAATTTCTTAATAATGTGAATCAAAAGGAAAATTCGTGTTTTTTATTACAAAGAGTATAAAACGTTGAAATAAAATTTGAATAAAAGAAGAATAAAAGTTTTTTGTTTTCTTTTTATAAACGTCGTTGTTTCATCAATACAATAGCTTGTTTTTGTTTTCATTAAGATAGGTACTAACATAAGATAAATTGGCTTTAAAAAAGTTCCGAGCGAAATTTCACTATATTTCGCTCGGGAACCAATGTGACCAAATGATTTAAAGAACAGGCGGAAAACGCGGTCATACTGATGCGTATGCACAGCTGATTTATGTAAACAAACTTTATAAAATGATACTG
>JAEIHY010009020.1:0-25043 GCA_018904565.1 Drosophila tsacasi | reverse complement strand
TTTGGTACAGGGTATATAACAGTCGTTCACGAACGACTGTAGCTTTCTTACTTGTTTATACATATAACATTATGTTTTGATCAAATTGCTACACTATTTTAAAATCGCATAAGATAACTATATCTCCGACAATTATATCAAATATAATTTAAATTATAATTATATATGTTTAAAAAAGGAAACGAAGTAAGGTTAAAATAATTACATTTGCCTTAAAATATATTATTTACAGTTTTATAATAATAACGTAAGTCGTTCTGAAAAAAGGTTATTTTGAAAGTCGGTGTACCTGATAACTGAAAATGTACTGAACCAATCGAGCTTTTTTAAATTTGATTTTCTTTAACAATGTAAATTAGTTTTTAAGCAATAATCTGTTTTTCATTCATCAGAAGAAAAAAACATTATGATGATTCTGTGGACAGTTTGGATGTACAACTTTTCCCCTCTATCTTCTGTACCTGTACATATTTTTCAACACATAAGAAAGGAAGGCATTGCAGCTTACAATTGGATAATTATAATTTAATTCAATTTGATCAAAGAAAAAAACTAAATAAATAACAGGAATTATATAAATCATTTATACATATAATAAAAAAACGTCTAATCAGGGTATTATAATTTTAGTCAGAAGTTTGCAACGCAGTTACTTTCAGAGTTTGGCATTTCCCTCTACTTTTAACGATCGTTTCTATGGCAGCTATACGACATGTCATCCGATGTGCATAAATTTAAAACTTAAATTCGGGAATAATTTACAATGGCTATATTTCTGAGCAGATACAAATATGTGAAAAATAGCGAAATAAAAATTTAGTTCCAGTACGTTCCTATGGCTGCCATATGATATAGTCGTCCGATTTCGATCAAATTAAAACCGAAATTCTAGAATAATTAAAAATGGCCGTCTCAAATTATATGGAAATATGTTAAAAAATGATTATTTTAAAATGTTGTGTTTCAAAATGTTCCGATCGTTCCTATGGCAGCTATATGATATAGTCGTCCGATCCGACTTCTACTATATAAGTCGGATCGGACGACTATAGAGAATAGAAGACTATATGCAAAGTTTAATTCAAAAACTAAGGGACTAGTTTGCGCAAATTATTAAAATGTTTTAGTATTAAAATTATTTAGATAATAAATTTTTGAAACGTGTCCTTACCTTATTTATATGCCTTATAAAGTTCGAATTCACCGCGTTGCTATCTTCTGACTATATTTATAATGCAAGGGCCGAATAAAGAAAAAATAAGTTAAATATACTCTTTTGAAGAATAATATTGCTACATTCTGGGAGAATACCCGATAATTCGTTAAAGGCTTGCCTGCTCCTCAGGGCGTTGTCTTGGCAACTTGGAGCGTGTTTTAGATGTTTGTTCAATTCAGCATTAAGCTTATTACAATTGACAGTGGCGAGAAGTCGTGTTGTGCAACGCAGATCAGAATACAATAAAAACACAGTAAATCTCTAATGATTTTTGAATAAGTTGCTCCGAGAGTGTGCCCCTGCTGGTGGACAGTACTTTGCTTTTTGCATAGAGTTTTGGCCAATATGTTCGTGCAGAAAAAGAAGCTGGTCGAGCATGTTTTGGCAATGCGCGGCGATGGGGGCAGTAGTGATGAGGAGGAGGAGGAGGAGGACCAGGGCGACATCCTGCAGGTGCCTGCAATTTGGAGAGAACGCACTAATTACTAACTAGCCGTATCGAGTGAACTGCAAATTACCGTTGTCGAATGTTGCCTTAGAAAGTTGCGTAATGCATAATGCCCTAGATACCAAAAGCCCCCTTGAACGATTATGTAATCGCAATCCCAGCCAGTTGCAACTCCTAATCTTGCGCGTGTAAATTGCTGCTGCTATTTGACGCCCCCGTAATGTCCATCTGATATCCGTACACCTGTTTTCGTTTCGTTTTAGCAGATTAACTCCTAACTAACCACCTAACGCAACTGTACAAGAACTTCACTACCGTTGCTGCAACCCAAACTTAGTAATCTATTACAAAATCACTCCCATATCCATATACTGTATAGCATTCGAAGAAGTTTCGCACTTTTGGTTTTTGTACTACTTTCTGTATCCGTTGACATGCTATATAAGTACGAATTGTTGTAGTTTTTGAAAGTAGTTTGTAGGCGTGCGCAACTATTAATTAGTCGCAACGCATTTTTAGTGTTTACCCAAGACGTGTTCCATTTTTGAAACTAACAAATTTTTGGTCTCTTCCATTTTTGAATTTTGAAAAATAAACAAACATTTTATTTTGGTTTACAACTGAAATCGTTTTTAATAATAAAAAAAAAACCAAAACCACTCCCGCACTGCAAAATTTTGATCCTTAATTATTTTCTGGAACACCAACGGTCCAACGCATGTCGGGTCCTTCAATAATAACATAATCTTCCGAATCGTAATCGGAATCGAAATCGAAATGGACCCGGACGAAGCGCAGCGGCGGCGGGAAGAATGCGAGCGCAAGGCCCGCCGTGGGGAGATGGATCCCCGGCTGGAGTTCACCTTCCAGCTGCTGATCGACGCCACCCAGCTTCCCAGGCATCAGCTCATGGACTACATATTCGAAGGGGACATGGTAGACTTTAAGCCCGCCCATTCCGTAGACCCTAATAATTCCATCCTTGCATTGCGTCTAGCTCGATGAGATCAATCAGCTTTTTCTGCCCAACATGAAGAATAAGCTGCTGTGGTTCTACCAGGAGGTGGATGAGCCTGAACCGACACCAGTGCCAGATCCGAATAAGCCGGGGCCGTCGAGAACTGGAATGGCTTCAAGTAGCTCCAAGACGCCACAGGGTGAGATTAAATCAATTAATTTTAGTTTATAGAATCAATAACTTTACCGCGAAATGAAAGGACACATTATACAATGTAAATTTAAATACTGCTTAATATAATCACAGGATTGTTATAAACAAAACATATATTATTAATAATAGTATACAATATACAATATAAAGTAGTTTAATGATTAGTTCAATAACGCATTGACTCTCCAGGTGGTGCCTCTCCGAGTGGCATGCCTCCACCGAAACACAAGAAGTTGTTCCTAACCGACGGTTGGACTTGCGCCTTCACTGGCGTTTGTATTTACATATTTCGGGTGAACACATCGAAGCAGCTGCCAGAGGAGGGGTTTCAGAAGGACCTGTAAGTCTGGCTCGGAGGTCATGAGTCATCTCTCATGTTTTATGGAACTTACAGATATTGTGGCGTCATCGACGCCAAGAACATTGGCCTGGTCACCTCCATCGAACGCATCGTGGAATTCGTGTTCATGCAGGCCTTGGCCTTTCCCAGTCTGGAGGGCGACGAGGAGGACGTGAGCTGTGGGCTCATTAAGGGTCAGCTCCTGCCCGGATTGCGGTCCTTTTGCAGCGCCCTGCGCGTGTGCGAGCAGGTTTGCGATCATCATAACGTCTTCGCCGACGGATGCGACATGTTTGAGAAAATCGACCAAGTGGAGGAGGTGAAGGACATGTCAAAGAACCAGGAGTTTTGCTCGCAGCTCGAGGAGCGCGTCAGCAACTGGACAAAGGGCATATTCAAAATTCTCGGCGAAAGTGAGCAGCTGCGCAAGGAAAACGACCATAGTGGGCCGCAGGACGAGCTGGAGTACTGGAAGAAGCGCGGCGCACAGTTCTCCCAGCTTCTGGCTCATCTGCAGGACAGGGAGGTGCAGTTCACGCTGCACTGCCTCTTCCTGGCGGGCTCCCGCATCATAAAGCAGTGGAAAGAGACCGATCGCAAGATCACCTTTTGCTACAACGAGGCGCGTGACAACTCAAAGTTTATCCAGGCCATGGAGACATGCTGCCATTCATTGTACCTGGACGACCCCGTCAGCATGAAGGAGTCCATCCTGAGTCTGCTACAAACTGTGCGTCTTATATACAGCGTCTCTCAGTTCTACAACACATCGGAAAGGACATCCGCTCTAATGGTCAAGGTGGGATAGAGTTACTAATTTAGGGGTTAATCAAAATAGTTACTTTGCATTATTCCAACAATCGCTAAATAGTCTGGGAAAAGCAATTTTTATTAACATTTTATGAGACTTTAGCATATTAAGGGGGTATTCTCTTTTTCTTTTCCACTGAATCACTTTTAGTTGGTTAAACCACTTTCCCTTTGGAATTTGGTTAAACCATTTTCCCTTGTGTAACTACTTCTCCCTATTGATTTTATTTGTCGTCGTTTTTTCCGTTGCTCTTACTGATGCTACTCTCAACCTATTCTCACCTCCGTGACCTGCCATTCATGACAATAAACGGCGCGTGGTCCTGGCCCTGAATCTTGGGTTACTATTGAAAGCTTTCTATTTTCTATCTTAATAGTTGTTTGACCTGTGGGACAGTAAGCAGACCGAAGACTGTGAATTTAAAGACGCATCGACCGCTTTTAGTAATTTACTTTATTGTTGCTGCATAAATGTCATTAAAATTACCCATTCCTACGATTTACATACGTATATATATTTTAATCTGTATTATATTTTCAGATTACCAATCAAATGATCGAAACCTGCAAGTCGTACATCACCTGTCGATGCCGGGAGACTATTTGGTCACAGGATCGCAGCCTTATCCGGACCAAGCTGAGCAACTGCATTAAATTGAATCACATCTATCACGAGACCTACTACACAGTCAGGGAGCAGCCCTTTCTGCCCAATCAGACGCCTTTTGGCTTTTCGGAGAACTTTGTTTTTGGTAAAATAAAAGTAATAAATAATACGCAAATAGTAAAAAATTCTCTCCCCAAGGAAAATTCGACACGTTCTGTGAACGGCTCTCCAAGATAATTAGCATGTTCAACCTGATCGACGACTACAACCACTTGTTTGAGCGCCGCTTGGAGGGCCTTTTGCTCGGAGAAGCCTTGGAGGACGCCTCTAATCACTTTGAAGAGGCCAAGAAGGAGGTGACTTCAAGGAAATATGACTACTTGGATCACCGTAACTCTGACTTCAATGTGGACTTTGAGCGGTTTATCCACAAGACGAACTCACTGAAGGACACCATCGCCACGCTGATCGAGACGGACTTTGACACGGTGTGGGAGACGCCGCAGTGCATCCGCTTCCTGGTGCGCTTCGAGAAGGTCAGCGAGAAAATTCCACTGACCAAGATGGACGAAAAGTACACGCGGATCCTGCGCTATGTAGAGAAGGAGGTAGACCGCATCTTGAAGACGTTTCGCAAGCAACGCGACGATCCGCCGCTGGCGAGAAATTTTCCGCCAATCGCCGGTCGAATCCATTGGTGCCGCGCCCTCAGCCTGCACATCACTGAGCTGATGGACGCGGTGATGGAACACGGGGTATTGAGCAACTTGCCCATGGCCAAGGATCTGGATGTCCGCTACCACAACGTGCTGGGCGTGTTGCAGGAGTACGAGGACGAGATCGTCTCTATCTGGCTGGACCAGGATGTAAGTGTGGCCGACGCCTGCCTCCTGCAGCCCCTGCTCAGCCTCCAGGGCGATAAGTTGCTGGTCAATCTGCATCCCACCATACCGCTGCTTATACGGGAGGCAAAGATGCTGGCCAAGCTGGACATCGAGCTGCCGATCGTGGCCGCCACGCTGATGAGTCGTCAACAGTACTTTATAACCATCCAGGATTCTCTGAACGTGAGTGACCTACCAGCGACTGTCTAATTATGCTAATTATGCCCTCATCCAATACCCTACAGTGTCTCATCAAGATGTTTCTGTCCACTGTGCGAGCCGTAAAGCTGGAGGTGCGTCCTCTGTTCCTGCCGCAACTGGTGCGCCTCACCGCGATGTTAAAGCCCGGATTACACACCATCAACGTGAGTCCTACGATGAGGTATTATTTATTTAATTACCTGTATCTAATTAACTTACTATGGTTCTTAGTGGACAAACCAAAACTGGACCGAGTTCTATGAGCGCTGCAAGCAGGCCATTGAGAATTTCGAAGTGCTTGTGGCGCGTGTCCATGACATCTACTCCAATCGCATACTCCATGTGCTCATGTGGATGCAGGACGTCTCCTTGCAGATTTTGCCAGCAGGTGAGTGGCCTTAATTTCCACAAATTATTGCCGTCTTGTGTAATTGTGTGGCTGGCGGAACTTTTCACATTTGTTTTCTGGGCAGACGATGAAATCTGGACAGTTGATGAGTTTCTGGAGCGGAGCGAGGAGGCCTGCCGGTGAGTCTGACTGTGACATGTGCTCACAGAATTCATTAAACTCTGTGCTTCCCTGGAGCTGGTGGGGAGGGGACTCTTTTCAACTGTCTGGGCTAGACTTTTCATTCTTTATGATACTTTTAATTACTGCGTTTATCAATTAAAATGTGCGTGTTCTTTCTGAGCTTTTTATCTATTCAAAAACCGTGCATGATTCAGTTCAAAAACCTACTGATTTTTTTATATAAATAGCAAAGCGGCCATCGAGCTAAACAGGAAGAGCCAAATGGTTTCCGAGGCCGTCGAGGAGGTCCTGAGCTTGGTGGACAAGGCTACTGCAGCCTTTAAGGAGATAGCCGGTGATGATGTTATTACCCTATTTGATGGTAAGCTTTCTGAATGCAAGGGAAGGAGTAATTGAGTGCCACCCATTGAGCAGCAGCAGCCACTCCGAAAGGAGACAGCACCGCATCCGGGGGACGCAAGCCAGAGGATGGAGGCGGAGGAGCTGCTGCTCCCACGAACAGTGGTGGTGGCAGTGGCCAGCAGCAGGATTGGAGCATCCTGTGGTCCTGCTTCGAGAATCCGTTGTCCCTTTTGTCCACCACAGAGAGTCTACCAAAGGGCATGCAGGTAAGTCAAATAAAACCGAATGCAAATAAGAAAGGAAAGGTTGCGACCCACATGAGAGCTGGGAAATTAATTAGGAATACCGCTGGCTTTGGAGAAATTACCTGGCATTTAACAATTTGACAATATTAGGTTGCAGGCAGATTAAGTTCGTTTCAAAGTTTGGCCACGCCCTACCCTACTACTGCCCACACAAATCTTTCCAACGCTTTTAAAACTATCGAAATTAACTTTTCCGAACAGTAAATATATATGGAATTAATTGCTAATCGAATTAACATTCGATGTCTTTGTCGGCTGATTCCATCCACATAAATCTGGACGCGACTATTATGCTATTTGTGCGGGGACAAACAGTGGCTATTTAGTACCAAATACTAATGAAAATGACAAATCGGAAAGTTTTGTGGGAATCTTCTCAAAGGGTGAATATAGTACAATTGAATGATGAATATGCGTGTCAGTGCTGCCAATTTAGCCTATATAGCGATTAGTATGTGCCTTTTTTAATGGATTGCAAAAACTCGGATATATAGTAAGTCCTGAAATTTCGTCCCTCATCGCTTCCCGTCGTTATTTGACATTTATTGAATATGCCTCATTCCATGATTTCGCTGTTAACGCTCGAGCTATAAAAAGGGGGATAGGTTCTGACGCAGAAGGAACCAAGGATAAAGATATTATTGTCGCGCCTTTAAAGCTATTTTAATTTCAAACTATAAACTTTATATACAGGAAGACAATTTTATAAAGGTTTATATTTCTTTTTTCAGATCTTTTTTATTGTTCCGTTTTTTTGTCTTATTTTTCTAGATTATTGACGCTATTCAATTGTATTTTTACTGTACGACTGAAAATTCATATACAACAATTTTCCAATTACTATAGGACCGAAATTTCTAAAAAAAAAAAAATTTTTCCCTATTTTAAATTTAAAACGAGAAAATAAATTTTCCCTTTTTTTGGCATTTATAAATTTAGTTGCGGGTCAACCGAAATAAAAAAAATAAAACAATAAAAAAACGCGAATTTTGATAATACAAATGGAGATGTTGCGGAAACTTTATTTTATTTAAACTCCCATGTTTATCATCCCATTTTACTTACAATGTATTTCAAACCAAAATAGCTTAGTTACAGATTTTCATAATGTGGACAAATAAAAAAATTCCTGATTTGCAAAAATTTGTGTAGCGACTCGGCTGTTGATGGTAATCATGATTATTGCCACTTTATGGGATTAGTGAATCCTCCTTCTGCACTTTACATATTAACACTTTTTGTTAACTCAAAAACATAATAATTCAAGTTATTATTAAAGCTTAAAGGAAAAAATCCAGCTTGCTCACTGTTTTTTTTTGATTAACTGTCTTCATCACATATGTGTCCTTTCAGGATATGGTGTGCAATGCGGTGGTGGAGATGCGGCGCTATTACAGCCGCAAGGTGATTGATGTACTGATCAAGGTGATCCGGGCAGCCCTGGACACACTCCGCCGTCGGTTCATCGCCGACGAGAACGAGACGGTGTTGAAGAAACCGATATTTGCGCTGAACGCGCAGCTGCAGATTCCCCATGTGGTGATCAAGCCGAATCTGGACGAGCTGCAGGACATTTTGGTGACGGCGGGCAAGAACATCACGGGCATTGCGAAGGGCGTGGCACAGTGGAGCAGCGGCAAAGATCCGCCGGTGCGTACAGCCCCACTGAATAGCTTCGCAATGTTCTCCAAAATCTTGTCTTACCAACCGCAGCAAGTTTCGATGACGGTGACGCAGCCGCGCGTCGGACGCAACCACAACGAGGCGACCGGCGGCGGCAAGAGCCGGCGGCGCAAGATCTACTGCCTGGCCTCCGAGGAGCGTCCGCAGATGCCGCACATGCTTAAGAGCTTCTACTCGGCCATTATGGACAACAAGGAGGTGGCAAAGGCGGTCAACCAGCTGTCCAGCTGCACCAAGAACGTCAAGCCCGAGATCCAGACGTACATCAAGCGCTGGAAGCCCTACCACTTTCTCTGGAAGAACGACCGCACCACGCGCCAGCTCATGGAGTTCGGCCTACAGGAGTTCGAGACGACGCTGCGCTGCTTGTCCGATCTGGACGCCAATCTGCTGGTGGAACCGGACATGGAGGTCTTCGGTCAGTGCGTGGCGGTGTACAACGAAAGGCTCAAGTATGGTTTGGCCATTGAAATCAAGTGTAAGTAGTTTTCATTAGGTGTTTCGAGGTTAGTTAAACAACTTTTAAGCCTTTCATGAGGTGCGTTTTTTTCCACTATGTTTTTTTGTGTTGTGTTTTTCTCAAAACGTGATTTTTCAATCGGCTGGCTTCAGAACTTTAAACTTTTTCATTTGAGTAATGGACTCCATGTTAAACTAATCAATCAATCAACTAGTCATTGACGGTAGGTTGGGTAATAAGGTTGTATTTCTGTTTAAAATATTTGTAATAGTCATATAAATTAGGAGCTAATAAAAAGTTTACGCCGATGACTAGGTACAAATGTATATAGCCTAGCTTTATATGTTATATCGACTGTATTCAAATCCATACGAATTTCTGGGAAAACTTTATCGAACAAATATCATTATCATGGGGACAAGACCTAACTTAAAAGAATACAATTTAACACTAACTTAGAACTATTATTATTTCCCTCCTGATTCATAATTAATGGTTAATACATTTCAGAAAAAGTAGAGTTCATTAATTGGCTAAAACAAACGGTATGGCAAAGTTTTTGATCCTATTTTATTGGGGCCACAACTTCCAATTCCGTCAGCTCGAATTAATCAGCCATAAATTTCAACACCCTCGCGAATTCTTTTGTTTGGCCGAATAGAGGAAGCTATGGAAATTGATTGGACTCCAATTAGGCAATCTAATTTACCTAACAGAATTAACTGTGCACAGGGCAGGCATCGGCATCCCGAAAATAAACTCCCCCAAACACTAGTTACTTATTAGCCCGGCAAGTCCGCTGGATGAGGCCGCGGGTGGAGTCGAATTAGCCCTGGCCGCCTGGCTTTGATTAATGACATCGATATCATTGAGTCCACAGAGTGGGAGGGTGGCTAGAATAAACACTTTACACCGTTTCTATTTCCAGCCTGCAACCACAAAATCGGTCAGGCCATGAAGAAGAAGTACAAGAAGGAAATGGACTACGTTTATGCGGTAATCAACGAGATGGACCGAAAGCTGGACAGGCCCATCCGTGACCTGGACGACGTTCGAATGATTATGGAGACCTTGGGTAAGATACGGGAGCAGGAGGTGGACATGGAGTTGCGCATAGATCCCATCGAGGTGAGGTTAAGCACTGAATTTAATCAAATTAATCGCCAAGTAATAATGGATTTATGGAAAACAAGATACATTCTCCATTGAACATCAAATTTCCAATATATTGTGTTTATCTTTATACTTTAAGTTTACAAAAACTAACTTCCGTTCACAATGCCCTTTTCAGGCAACTTGGTTAATCTTTTCCATGAGGTCCCTTATAATGCTAACCCAATACACTACGTCTTAACTTCCACAGGAAGCCTTTAATGTCCTGACTCGGTACGAGGTGCAGGTGGAGCGGGAACAGTTCGATCTGGTGGACAATTTGAGGGCCACTTTTCAGAATCTATTGGCCGGAGCGCTGCAGGCGCAGGTGAAACTGCTGGAGATGCAACCCGCGTTCCAGGACGACCTGAAAACAAATCTGGACAACTTCAAACAGGACAAGATCTCGTACGTGACGGAGTATCGCACGGCGGGTCCGATGCAGGCCGGGCTGACACCTCGAGAGGCCTCCGATAGGCTCATTCTGTTCCAAAATCGCTTCGAGGGCATGTGGCGACGCCTACAGACGTACCAGAGCGGCGAGGAACTCTTCGGTCTGCCCCAGACGGACTACCCAGAGCTCGGCCAGATCCGCAAGGAGCTAAACTTGCTGCAGAAGCTGTACAAGCTTTACAACGATGTCATCGACCGAGTGAGCAGCTACTACGATATTCCATGGAACGAGGTGGACATCGAGGAGATCAACAACGAGTTGATGGAGTTCCAGAACCGATGCCGCAAGTTGCCCAAGGGCCTCAAGGAGTGGCCGGCGTTCCATGCTCTGAAGAAGACCATTGACGACTTCAACGACATGTGTCCGCTACTGGAGTTGATGGCGAATAAAGCCATGAAGCCACGCCACTGGCAGCGGATCATGGATGTTACTCGCTACATCTTCGAGTTCGACTCGGAGGGTTTCTCGCTCAAGAACATATTGGAGGCGCCGCTGCTGAAGCACAAGGAGGACATCGAGGACATCTGCATCAGTGCCATGAAGGAGAAGGATATCGAGGCGAAGCTAAAGCAAGTGACCAACGAGTGGTCAGTGCACGAGCTCCAGTTCATGAGCTTCAACAATCGCGGCGAACTGCTGCTGCGCGGCGACACCACGGCCGAGACGATCGGTCAGCTGGAGGACAGCCTGATGGTGCTGGGCTCCCTTCTGTCCAACCGCTACAACGCCCCCTTCCGGAAGCAGATCCAGCAGTGGGTCTACGACCTGTCCAATTCAAACGAGATCCTGGAGCGCTGGCTCCTCGTCCAGAACATGTGGGTCTACCTGGAGGCTGTGTTTGTGGGTGGCGATATTGCGAAGCAACTGCCTAAGGAGGCGAAAAGGTTTTCGAAGATTGACAAGTCCTGGCAGAAGATCATGCAGCGGGCCCACGAGACCCCTGGTGTCGTGGCCTGCTGCGTCGGTGACGATCTGCTCAAGCAGCTGCTGCCTCACCTGCAGGAGCAGCTGGAAATATGTCAGAAATCCTTGAGTGGGTACTTGGAGCGCAAGCGCATGATGTTCCCACGCTTCTTCTTTGTGTCAGATCCTGCCCTGCTAGAGATACTGGGGCAGGCTTCCGATTCGCACACCATACAAAACCACCTTCTCAACATCTTCGACAACACCAAGTGCGTCAAATTCCACGACGTCGAGTACAACAAGATGATGGCCATCATTAGCAGCGAGGGAGAGATGATCCAGTTGGATCGGGCCATTCGCGCAGAGGGCTCCGTGGAGACCTGGCTAACCCAGCTCCTGGTCACGGCACAGGCTTCGCTGCACTCGATCATCCGCACCGCCTACGCGACTATCAACGATCCCAACTTCACGCTGCTCAGTTTCCTGGAGAAGGCGCCGGCCCAGATCGGCCTCCTCGGAATACAGATGGTTTGGACCCGCGACGCGGAAATGGCCCTCATGAGGGGCCGGGAAAGAAAGGTCATGATGGAGACCAACAACAAGTTCCTTGAGATGCTGAACACCCTGATCGACCAGACCACACGCAACCTGTCCAAGCGGGAGCGCACCAACTTTGAGACCCTAATCACAATTCATGTGCATCAGCGCGATATCTTTGATATTTTGGTGGGTAACCAGCTGGTCCCTAGATGCTCTATCCCGTTAAAATTTGTAGTTTCGTATCATTTCTCTCGTTCAACTAACTTCTTAGTGCCGCATGAATATCAAGTCCCCCAACGACTTTGAGTGGCTCAAGCAATGCCGCTTCTATTTCAAGGAGGACTTGGACAAGACCTGGATTTCGGTGACCGATGTCACCTTTACCTATCAGAACGAGTATCTTGGATGCACAGATCGTTTGGTTATCACTCCGCTGACGGATCGGTAAAATAAGACACTATTATATTAATTTAAGCAATTGATGGTTATGGTTCGGGTAGTTGTACTTTATAACATTCTCCAAGGTCACTTACATCGAGCTTGAAGCATTCTTTCTCAAGGAGTTCCCCTTGAACTCGATAAATTGTTTTGTCTTGTCGCATAAATGCGAACTGTTTGAAGCAATAACAATAACGAGTAATTATAAACGCTTCCGTTTAATTTGTATTCCCATCGCCGTCCTCTTTTTCCCAATGATAAACTTTCGCATACCACAAATGCCTGAGTGGGAAACCCGCCTGCACGTGCTCCGCACATTCCCCGCGGCGAAATATCCACCTTGGAATTCCGCCTTGTAAGCAAACAAACGGTTGGCAGCACTTAAAGATGCTTTAAGTCGATGTCGGAGGCGGAGACAGCCGCAGCTCGGCAGCTCCGCGGAATCCCATTCAGCTCCAGGACGAACTATGTCGGCGGACATTCGAGCGACGCGACGTTGACATGCCCGTAAAGATAAATTTCACTTAGCGGAGCATAAATAAAGTTTTGACAGCAGCCAGTTGGCCCCGGAGCTGGGAGGCTGTCGGAGTGCCGCTGTGTTCCTAGGGGCATCTCCGGCTGCTTTGCATTCGTTTGTTGATCTCTCTTAGATTTCCCACTCGTTGCGACGTCAGGGACTATTACCATTGACTTTTGATATTTTAAAGAGCCTTCTTTCCGTTCACGACCACATTTAACAAGCTGTGGCAGGCTCATCAGGCGGAGTACATCGACTTCTACACCGTTTCTCAATCGTTCGCTTCCAGGTGCTACATTACTCTGGCCCAGGCCCTCACCCTGTCCATGGGCGGAGCTCCGTGCGGACCAGCCGGCACGGGCAAGACGGAGACAGTAAAGGATATGGGCAAAACGCTGGCCAAGTATGTCGTGGTATTTAACTGTTCCGATCAAATGGACTACAGGTAAGAGCCGCTTTGGCTTAAAAAACCCATTGAACTTTGGGTATCGCAAGTTCCTGTTTAAGTAGAGTAACTCCGAGCTGTCCTCCACTTTAAGTATTTTCCGTTTATGCCATCCATTTGTTTTTCTTTAGAGGACTGGGCCGCATCTACAAGGGCTTGGCCCAGTCGGGCAGCTGGGGTTGCTTCGACGAGTTCAACCGCATTGAGCTTCCCGTCCTATCGGTGGCCGCCCAACAAGTGGCCGTCGTCCTGACTGCCAAAAAGGAGAAGCGGAAGACATTCCTTTTCACCGATGGCGATACCATCGAAATGAACCCCGAGTTTGGCATTTTCATCACAATGGTAATAACCGGTCATAGATATATGCCGTATTTAATATAAACTTAGCTCCATTCGCACCCATGACAATCTGTTGAAATTTTTGCTTTTTCTAAACTTAACTTTGTGGAAGCGCAGAAAACATAAGCTGGTGGCAGCTAAGTCTTCCTGGCGAAATAATTGCACACTCCTCAATTTATTAGTATGAGGAAACAGAGATAACGAATGGGTAATACGAAAACGGGTGTTAAGGCACATTTATGATTTTTAGGAAACGTGTTTTTTAAGAAATGTCGCTTCAAGTTTACACATCTTTACGTATTTGCTTGCTAAGTGAACACATTTGTTTTAAAGGGCAATCTTATATTCGCTGTAAAATCGATCAGCACCCACTTACATTTTTTGGTGAAAATGGAAGTGACGGGCGCTTTACGCACATAATAATTCAACGTTATTAGTCATGTACAATTTTTCTCAACCGAAGCCGTAATAAAATTTACTGTGTCGTCGCCCCTGCATATACGAAACTTCGCGCGGAGCCTAAAAGCAGCCGAAAACCAATAACCGGGTCGAGGTGGAGAACGCGGGGAGGAGGAGGTGGTGGAGCCAGGACCAAAGGAGTGGAGTCCCGAGCCTGTATTTACATTTTAGCGGCCGCATGACTCGATTAATGTGGCTGGCTGCCACATGGAAGAAGGGATAAGTTCATCCGGCTGTCAGGAATTTGCCCTTTAAGTGCAACTTTAAGTCTCCACACAAAAAGTGGCTGCTGCCGCCTGAAACTTTCCGTAGTATAATTACAAGCGACGGCAACTATGATCGCGTAATGCGATTAGCATTAACACGGCGACGCGACGCTTGCCTTTGTCTCATCCTAGCCATAATGGCGGATGTCAATCAACGCCCTCAGGCCACGCCACCCAATCCAATCCGGAGCGTGATTCTTCGAAGGCTTTGGCTAAATTTTAATTTGCACATTGAGTTATTACGCTCATTTATATAACATTTTTAGCCTGAGCATTTAATTTTAATGAGCCATTATGTCACAACAGCCCCAAATGGGGTCGCACACGATTACGGACATAGACAAATGAATGCTGGCTGCGAACTCGAACGAGTTTAATGGAAAAACCCTTTGTTGTGGTTATCCGTAGCCGACACGGCCGACGGGCGCAACGGAACTTGTTTCATTAGGGATGTGTCTATCTTTGGAGGAGGTCAATATTTGTAGCCAGATGGACTAAAACCAAATAAGTCGGGTGTCCACGAAAACTATTTTTAGTGAATTGGGCAACTAGTTAAGTCCCTAGATTACTTTTCAGTCCCATTTCAACATCCCCCCGCTTCTTGCTGGTTATCATAACAATTTTAATTGGGGTTTCAAATAGGATAATCTCTGAATAATATGCAATAAAATGGCTTACTAAATTCCAATTACAATCAAATCAACATAGAATATAATTTAAATAATATTATATTAAAATCAATTATTTTCTCACTATTCCTACTTATCCGTGATACCTAAATATATAGAACCCGGGATATGCCGGCCGAAAGGAACTGCCGGAAAATTTAAAGATTCAGTTCCGAACTGTTGCCATGATGGTGCCGGATAGACAAATAATCATTAGGGTCAAGCTGGCCAGCTGCGGATTCCTAGAGAACATAACGCTGGCCCGGAAATTCTACACACTGTACAAGCTGTGCGAGGAGCAACTGACCAAGCAGGTGCACTACGACTTTGGGCTGAGGAACATTCTCTCCGTGCTGCGAACGTTGGGAGCTGCCAAGCGCCGCAACTCCAAGGATACCGAGAGCACGATTGTGATGCGGGTCCTGCGCGACATGAACCTTTCCAAACTGATCGACGACGACGAACCACTCTTCATGTCGCTGGTATCGGATTTGTTTCCCAATCAGGTAAGCGGCGAAGTCCCATCCCGGCATACTAATTTTTTTCTCTGCAACCCCTTCACGGAATAGACTCTTGAGAAGACCAACTACCCGGAACTCGAGGCTGCCATTCTTCAGCAAACGGATGAGGCCAGCCTCGTGTATCATCCCCCCTGGGTCCTGAAGCTCATCCAGCTGTACGAGACCCAAAATGTGCGCCACGGAATTATGACGCTCGGGCCGAGTGGAGCTGGCAAAACCACCTGCATCCACACGCTGATGAAGGCCATGACCCAGATGGGCGACAACCACCGGGAGATGCGAATGAACCCGAAGGCGATTACGGCTGCCCAAATGTTTGGGCGACTCGACGTGGCCACCAATGATTGGACAGACGGAATCTTCTCGGCCCTGTGGCGCAAGACCCTAAAGCTGAAGGCCGGAGAACACGTCTGGTTGGTTCTGGACGGCCCAGTGGACAGTATTTGGATAGAGAACCTCAACTCGGTGTTGGACGACAACAAGACCCTAACACTGGCCAATGGCGATCGCCTGACCATGGCGCCAACCGTCAAAATCATATTCGAGCCGCACAACATTGACAATGCCTCGCCTGCAACGGTTTCCCGCAACGGAATGGTCTACATGAGCTCATCTGGACTGGACTCTCGACCAAGTATGACCTTTGGGGCTTCTATAAACATACATACTTAGACTTATACTTGTTCTTCTTCCTGCACAGTTGTTCAGGCTTGGCTAAAGAACCGCGCTCCCGGAGAAAAGACCACCTTTTCTGATCTATTCGATCAGACCTTTGTCGAGGTGTACAATTGGGGAGTGCAGATGGTGAAACTGCAGATGCCGGTGCTGCAGTGCAATATCGTCCAGCAAATGTTGTTCATTTTGGAAGGCCTGATTCCCGTCAAGAAGGAGGACGAGCAGGCTGTCAGTATGTCGAGCAAGGAGAGCCACGATGGTGAGTGCAGGGCCAACTAACTAACATAATCGATCAATTCCCAAAACCATAAGCGGCGGTTCGCCAAAATTAAACATAGAACCCAACTCGAAATCCCTGCAAAAACCAAAACGATTGCCATTTTTCAGCGAATAAACGTTTAGAGCATCAAAAACAAATCGAAGAGGCGCGACGGCAATCGATTGGCAGTCAGATTGTCGGTAAAGTATACCCGTATCCATACGTTGCGTAATTAGCGAAACCCAAAATTAACCGTAGAGCTAATGCTTCTGTGTGTGTCGACTGACATCTGTAATCCGTCGGTTGGGATCCGAGCCGGCGACCTCCGCTCCGTTTGCTTCCCAATCGACTGACCTTCTCTTCCTTCCGTAGTTGTGATTCTGTGTTCGTCCCGTCTTTATTGTCTATGTATTAACCCCATAGTTGTGTGTCTCGTCCTAACATTTTGATTTTTCAATGTGACAATACTAATCAAAAGTAGAGGTGTCATAGAGGTCTCTACATGGCCAACATTTCAGATGAATACCGAAAATGTACCTATATTTTAATCACTGCTTGTCGGATACTTTGCAAATTATTATTAATCATTTGGCTCCAGTACCCTGGAGATAGGTGGTAAAAGTGAGATTGCTCTCTTTCCACACGAAACGTATTCGTGCTTCAAAAATGAAAATATTTATTAAATTAAATTATGTCATCCATTGAAAGGCCGTTGATGGATAGGCATTCTTTGAAATTTTTGAGTGATTCTCGTTTTAGGGGAATACGTTTCGTTCACCAGCACTTTTCATTTATTTCCATCGTGATGATGTTTATTTATGCCTTTAATTTTGGGAAATCGTAGCTTCCCGTTGACATCGTAGCACCAGCCAGGGACCCCTGTGACACTCCTGAATGTGGCTTTGTGCACAGCAGTGTGCTTTCGAATTAATACAGCTCTTTCGTTCGTTGCTCCTGACAGAGGAACTACCTCCGGAGAACGCCGTCGAGGAGAAGGAGGACACCTGTACACCGGAACACTTGCACCGCTTGTACATCTTTGCGCTCGCCTGGGGACTGGGCGGTTACCTCTCCACTAGCGACCGCGTCCGAATGAATCTATTTGTGAAGGAATCGTTCCCGGAACTAGACTACCCGAAGGGTAGTGCCCACGAGAACACAATATTTGACTTCTTCGTTTCTCCAGCGGGCGTGTGGCAGTCGTGGAAGACGCTCGTCACCCCCTATATGTATCCGGAGCTTTCCACACCAGACTACCTAAGCATTCTGGTGCCCATCGTGGATAATGTGCGCATCGACTACCTGATCGGCACCATTGCCAATCAGGAGCGCGCCGTGATGGTGATTGGCGAGCAGGGCACGGGCAAGACGGTGATCATGAAGAACTTCATGAAGAAGATGAACGTTGAAACGTACATGGGTCGATCATTCAATTTCTCGTCGGCCACCAGTCCATACCAGTTTCAGCGCACAATTGAGAGTTACGTGGAGAAACGCGTTGGCGTCACCTTCGGGCCACCCGGTGGCCGGAAATTGATCGTCTTCATTGACGACATCAATTTGCCCGAGATCAATGAGTGGGGCGACCAGATCACCAACGAAATTGTGCGCCAGTCCATGGACATGAAGGGCTTCTACAGCCTGGAGAAGCCAGGCGACTTTACCACCATAGTGGATGTGCAGTATGTGGCGGCAATGGGCCTGCCAGGTGGCGGCCGAAACGACATACCGTCCCGTTTGAAGCGCCAGTTTTGCGTATTCAACTGCAACATCCCCGACAACGACTCCATTGATAAGATCTTCCGCGTTATCGGCGAGGGTCACTACAACGCCAAGCGCGGCTTCGTGCCCGAGATCCGCAGCCTGGTCAAGAAGCTGATCGTCGTCACCCGCCATCTGTGGCAGCGCACGCGCGAAAAACTGCTGCCCACGCCAGCCAAATTCCACTACGTTTTCAGTCTGCGCGACTTATCGCGCATCTGGCAGGGCATGGTAGGCACCTTATCCACGGTGATCACCTCCGAAAGCGTCCTCATGGCGCTGTGGAAGCACGAGTGCACCCGAGTATTCGCCGATCGCTTCACCACGTTCCAGGACAAGGAGTGGTTCGGCTCAGAGCTGGCATGTCTCGTGCGCGAGGAGCTGGGCGACGCCCACTCACAGATGATCCTGCCCAATCCGGTGTTCGTCGACTTTATGCGCGACGCCCCCGAGCCGACTGGCGAGGAGGGCGAGGACACCGATATGGAGCTGCCCAAGGTTTACGAGCCGGTAAACTCACACGAAGTGCTCCGAGAGCGTCTCGTCATGTTTCTTGCCCAGTTCAACGAAATGGTGCGAGGGTCGGGAATGGATTTGGTGTTCTTCCCGGATGCAATGCTGCATCTGGTGAAGATCTCCCGCATCATTCGGCATCCGAGGGGATCGGTCATGCTTGTCGGGGTCGGCGGTTCAGGAAAACAGTCGCTAACGAAATTGGCATCGTTTATAGCTGGCTACAAGACATTCCAAATTGCGTTGACGCGTTCGTACAACGTGGCCAATTTTCTGGAGGATCTAAAGCTGCTCTACCGTACCTGCGGAGTTCAGGGCAAGGGCACGACCTTTCTCTTCACCGACATGGATATCAAGGAGGAAGGTTTCCTCGAGTATCTGAACAACATACTCTCGAGCGGCGTCATATCGAATCTATTCTCGCGCGATGAGCAGGCCGAAATCGTGCAGGAACTGACGCCGGTCATGAAACGCGAGAATCAACGCAAAACAGCGACCCCGGAAAGTGTGATGGACTTCTTTTTGGCGCGCACCTGCACCAATCTGCATGTGGCCTTCTGCTTCTCGCCCGTGGGCGAGACGTTCCGGTCGCGAGTGCAGCGCTTTCCCGCCTTGGTCTCCGGCTGCACCATTGACTGGCTGCATCCGTGGCCCAAGGATGCTTTAGTCTCGGTTGCCCGACACTTTCTGAGTCACTTCGAAATCGAGTGCACCCCGGCCGTCAAGGAGGAGCTGGTCAACGCTCTCGGCTCCATCCAGGACATTGTCGCGGAAACGTCGCAAGAATACTTCCAGCGCTTCCGGCGCGCAACGCACGTGACACCCAAATCTTATCTGAACTTCATTGCCGGCTACAAGAACATCTACCAAATGAAGCAGCAAGAGCTGCGCGATGGTGTGGAGAAGATGGATACGGGCCTGGAGAAACTGAAAGAGGCCTCCGCCTCGGTTGAGATCCTCAAGAAGGACCTGGTGGTCATGGAGGAAGAGCTAGTCGAAGCCTCGAAGAACGCGGAGTCAGTGCTAGTGGAGGTGACGGAGCGTGCGATGCAAGCGGAGATCGTCAAGAACCAGGTGCTCATCGTCAAGGACAAGGCCGAGGCTCTCGTCGCCTGCATCGCCCAGGAGAAGGCCCTGGCCGAGGAGAAGCTGGAGGCGGCAAAGCCGGCCCTTGAGGAGGCCGAGAATGCCCTCAACACGATCAAACCGGCGCATATCGCCACTGTGCGTAAGCTGGGCCGTCCGCCGCACCTCATCATGCGGATCATGGACTGCGTTCTGATCCTGTTCAAGCGCAAGCTCCATCCCTGCATTCCCGACTCGGGCACGCCATGTCCGAAGCCATCCTGGCAGGAGTCCCTAAAGGTGGGTCACACATATTCTAATGGGTATTTAACAGGGAAAGGGAACTGTTTCCTATCCGTAAATAACCTCAAATCAATATTAGTCCTCATGTAAATATTTCTCTGGATTCTAGAAGACTTCGTTTTTTGTATACCCTTGCAGGGTATTATAATTTTAGTCAGAAGTTTGCAACGCATTGACGGAGACTTTTCCGACCCTATAAAGTATATATATTATTGATCAGCATCAACAGCCGAGAGTCGATCTAGCCATGTCCGTCCGTTTCAACTAGTTTCAAACTAGTCCCTTAGTTTTGAAGCTATCTGAATGAATCTTTCAAGCTAGTCTTCTGTATGCCCTCTCCACTATTATAAATGTCGGAACAGGCCGGATCGGCACCTATGTATATGATAAAGTAGTCCGATCTTGATACAATTAAAACCAATATTCTACAATAAAACATAATGGCCCCAAAATTTTATGAAAATATGTTGAAAATTTACAGTTAAATTTTTGTCCTCAAAATTTTCCGATTGTCGTATGACAGCTATATGATATAGTTGTAATGTAAAAGTTTAAGTGTAGTTTAATAGGTAACCGAATTTTTATAGGATGTATAAATATTTTATATTATTTTTGTTAGTTTTTCTTTTCATTTGATTAAATTTGGTTAATTTATAATGATACAGTTGTAAGCGGCAAGGGTATACAAACTTCGGCGTCCCGAAGTTAATTTCTTTCGTTGTTTTAAATGCTGTTTTACTAGTTGGTATTCAAAAGAAGTAAACTAAAGTCGTGTCATATTAACGAATTTAAAATTAATTCAGCTTTGTTAAACGCTTTAAATATAATATTTCAATACGCTTAGATTAAGTGCAGAAAAAATTGTTATAATATAACTGCGCAGATTAAATTATCAGAATAAACCACGATTTAGCAACGCTTAAACTATTAACTATTAAATTCACATTCATTGTGCTACAAGTTTTCGCCATTCTCGGACTTCCCGGGCTATCCATAGTCGGTGCACTCGGCTATTGTAATATCAGTTTTCCCTTTAAACTCCCCGCCAGATGATGGCTAGTGCCACGTTCCTGCTGCAGCTGCAAAACTACCCGAAGGACACCATCAACGACGAGATGATCGATTTGCTTCAGCCATATTTCCGCATGGAGGATTACAACATGGACATGGCAAGACGTGTTTGCGGCGACGTCGCCGGTCTGCTGTCCTGGACCAAGGCCATGTCCTTCTTTCACAGTGTCAACAAGGAGGTGTTGCCCTTAAAGGCAAATCTCACTCTACAGGAAGCGCGCCTAAAGGTAGGAGCCGCAGGGGATGAGAGGTTAAATAAAATAAATATTTGTTTGCGAATATTTAAAAAGATTATATATCCCATTAAAAATAACAAATGGCACGTTTTCGGAATGAGCACATAATTGTTTACAAAAAATGCACGCTTATTTTGAGTTAAATGCAATCACTGCCAGTTGTCTGCAAGTTATGATGGATGATGCAAGCTGCTGCTTGTTGGCTCGTCAATCAAATGTATTCCCCACAGCTAAGTGGTTTCAAGTTAAATTGTTTTAAATTAACGTTTTAAAAGTGAGTGATATTCTAATTATGGGAAAAAATACGTTTAATCGGAGACCACGTGGACGCTCTAATTGGATCCGAGCAATTGGACACTATAAACGAAATTACCATCAGCCGAAATCATCCAATAAACTGCTTTAGCCCATCGCGATTCATTTTCAAAAGTAAATTGAGCTATTCTTACCCTACCCGACACCTTTTGCCCAATCCCTCATGTCACGATACCAGCTCGCCATGGACGACTTGGCAGGTGCCGAGGAGCAGTTGCGGGAGCGTGAAGACGCCCTCCAGGCTGTCAAGGATCAGTACGACAAGGCTGTGGGCGAAAAGCAGCGGTTGACGGATGCGGCCAACGTCTGCCTCCGGAAGATGACGGCAGCCACGGCCTTGATCAATGGGCTGTCAGATGAGAAGACTCGCTGGACGAACCAGAGCAAGGAGTTCAAGATACAGCTGGGCAAGCTGGTGGGCGACGTCCTTTTGGCCACCGGATTTCTCTCCTACTGCGGGCCCTACAACCAGGAATTCCGGGCCAATCTCATCAAGACCTGGATGGGCATCCTGAAGCAGAAGAACATACCATTCACCACTGGTCTGAACATCATCAACATGTTGGTAGACTCGTCCACAGTGTCTGAGTGGACGCTGCAGGGACTGCCAAACGACGAGCTGTCGGTGCAGAACGCCTTGATAGCCACCAAGTCGAGCAGTTACCCGCTGCTGGTGGATCCGCAGACTCAGGGCAAGATCTGGATCAAGTGCAAGGAGGACCGCAACGAACTGCAGATCACTTCACTGAACCACAAGTACTTCCGCACACACTTAGAAGACTCCCTATCGCTCGGCAGACCGCTACTGATCGAGGATGTGGGCATCGACCTGGATCCGGTCATTGACAATGTGCTGGAGAAAAATTTCATCAAGTCGGGCAGCATTGAGAAGGTGCTGGTGGGCGACAAGGAGTGCGACGTGATGCCGGGCTTCATGCTCTACATCACCACGAAACTGCCGAATCCAGCCTTCAGTCCGGAGGTCAGTGCCAAGACCTCGATCATTGACTTCACGGTCACCATGCGCGGGCTGGAGGACCAGCTCCTGGGTCGCGTCATTCTCATGGAGAAGTCCGACCTGGAGGCCGAGCGGGTGGCGCTCTTCGAGACAGTCATGCAAAACCAGCGGAATATGAAGGAGCTGGAGGCAAACCTGCTGCTCCGCCTCAGCTCCTCTCAGGGATCCCTCGTGGACGACGAGGCTCTTATAGAGGTGCTGCGCGTAACCAAAACAACGGCCGAGGAGGTCAACCAAAAACTGAAGATCTCCGAGGTGACGGAACGCAAGATAATGAAGGCGCGTGAGGAGTTCCGGGCGGTGGCCAAGCGCGGATCGATCCTATACTTCCTCATTGTGGAGATGAGCAATGTCAACGCCATGTACCAGAACTCTCTGAAGCAGTTCCTGGTCATCTTCAACCACTCCATCACCAAATCGGCCAAGTCCAGTGTCACCGAGGAGCGGATAAATATTATCCTGAGGTACCTCACCTACGAGGTCTACAAGTTCACCAATCGCAGCCTCTACGAGCGGCACAAGCAGCTCTTCACCTTGATGCTTGCCATCAAAATCGACTACCACAACGGCAACATCAGCCACGAGGAGTTTCTCACCTTCATCAAGGGCGGCGCCTCGCTAGACCTAAATGCCGTCACGCCTAAGCCCTTTCGCTGGATCCTGGACATCACATGGCTGAATCTGGTCGAGATTAGCAAGCTGGACACCTTCTCGACGGTCCTGCAGGTGATTGAGCTGAATGAGCGCGACTGGCGCTCCTGGTATGAGTGCGAGAAGCCGGAGAACGAGGAAATCCCCTGTGGCTACAATGCTCTCCTGGACAGTTTCCGGAAACTGTTACTCATTAGATCCTGGTGCCCTGACCGCACTATCTCCCAAGCGAAGAAGTACATAGAAGGTGAGACTTGTAATGCTACCTTTGGATTGATATCGTTTCCATAAACCTTTCTTTCTGTTTTAAGAATCTCTGGGAAGCGAGTACAGTGAAATGCAAATTCTTGATCTTGAAGAAATGTGGTAAGTAATAAAACTTTAATATTTGCAAGTGAAAGCGTTCCTACTACATTGCAACCTAAACTGCTTTAAAGGTTATGTGAAGTAGTTCTAAGGCTGGGGTAAAGCAAATGGGTCAGTGGCTATGCGTGTTGGGCCGAGCTCTTGGCACTCTCCGTGAGGGGCCAAAAGAGGAAAGAAATATTGGGACGTCTCTCGGGGCTCTAAATCAGGAAAAATCTCCCCGCAGGATAAGATGCTTCTGGCACTCGCCGAAAAAGGTCGCCACCAGAGGTTGCTGCCTTGCCGTCAGCACTCGCTGTCGGGCCCGCAATTTATTTCGTTTATTATTTTTCTTCGTTTCTTGTTTTTAATTTTCTCACAATTTAATTGGTTTATTATTTTCTTTACCTTTTTTTTATCCTTATCCTCATTTCAAACTTTTGCGTCTGCGTTACTCGACTGCTTCTCAGAATCGTAACTCCGTTTCGCTTTGCGAATCTTCTCGCCGAGTTTTCAAATTCTTCCAGAAGTTTTTGCATCGCTCCCTCCTGTCTCTCATTTGGGGTAGATTTGATGGCGTGATTGCATCGATCACATCACCACTTTTCGTGTGCGACGACCTTTCCTGCTAGAGGTGCGAGCTCGGGTTAGCGGTGAAGTATCGTATTTGGCTTTCGCAGCCTTAAATCAAATTCTTATATTAATATATAATAATACATGTATGTATGTATATATATAATATATAATATATAAGAATATATACATACATATACTGTTTTGGCAGAAATTGCATTGTCTATTTGAGCGAAAATGGCCTTGAATGACCGAACAGGTCCTTTTTGCCAAGAGTGAGGTAACCGTTACGAGTTGGCCAAATCAGTATCCGGGGGCATAGGAACCAGAAAAGTTCAAAATGGGGAAGATTTGTGAAGATTTCATGAAGAAACCGGGTATGAGTTCTAGTTGGAACTTGCCACAAACTTATTGGTAGTATGCCGAAACGAATGGCGAAAGTTGTCCTAAATAAGGGTGTTTATACTTGATACTAGTATAAGTTTACTAATAAGCAGAAACAAGAAAAGAAGCTAACTTCGGCAAGCCGAAGTTTAAATACCCTTGCAGTAAGTATT
>JAEIHY010009019.1:0-14644 GCA_018904565.1 Drosophila tsacasi | reverse complement strand
TTTGAAGACATCGCCCACTTGCACCGGATGATAGCCACCGTATTTGTACTGTCCGGGGCTCTCCTTCTGCATGAAGTCCGAGTCATAATCAAAGCTAATGTGGTTAGTCTCATCGCACTCGACGCTCTCGTTGCCCTCGCCGTAGCCAGTGTCATCGTTGTCATCCTTTTCATCGCCGTCGCCATCGTCAGCATCCTCCCCGGGCGCATATGTCAAAGTGGAGCCTGTTGGTGAGGTTACCTCCGCATCTTCGGAGTTATCATTCTGGATCGTGGGTTCCTTCGGATCTGTATCTGATTCTGTACACTCCGACCCTCCTTGGAGCACCAGGACCTCGGCGCTTGCCTTAATCTGTTCCCCATCGACCACTGCTTCTTCTGGCAAGTGGATCTGGGCCGGCTTAACAGTCAAATCATCGTTGGACGACCCCGAAGTGAAGCTCAAGAATTCCTCGTCTGTGGTATTCTCAGTATTGTCCGTCATGCCTAATGGTTATAGTGTAGGGAGTACATAACAGTTTAGATTAGGCGAAAAACAAATAGAATTTGAACCTTAAATGAGGATAGCTCCTATCACTTTTGATGCGAACGGGTAACTGGGACTGACAGAATGAAATGTGTGCTGGTTCAGGTTCAGCTAGGGGGCAAGGCCAACTAGATTCTACATTATATGTATGACATTTACATTATTCAATATATAATATATTTGTTCGTGTGGATTTCATGACTGTCTGCCATGATTTCTGGCGGTCGTCGCAAGGCGCAAGACGGAGGAAACGTCTGCTAGGTAGCTATAACAGCAAAAGGACCAAGGATTGTTTGGAGTTGAGCAAAGGATCTCTCCGAATAGTCACGGGCTTTCTGACCGGGCACTGCAGAATGCGCAAGCATCTGCATAATCTCAACATAGGGGAGGACAGTCCTTGCAGACTTTGTCTGGAAGATGACGAGACTGGTACACCTACTTGAGGAGTGCCCAGCTATCAGTCGGTTGAGGCTGGCCCAATTGGGGAGCCGTACACTCACCATACAGAAAATGAGAGCTCTTCGACCAGGCGACATCATCGCTTTCTTGCGTTCGATTGAACTGTTTGAGGAGCTATAGCTCAGAGAATAGGACGAGGGCACAATAGAGCCTAGTGGTTGCAACGCACAATCCTCAAAGCACTATTATTATTATTATTATTAACTAACAATCACAAAGGAACTATGGAAAAAAGAGGAAATTCAACATAACCTCATTGCCATCCGTTCTTGTTTAGACATGTTCATGTTAAGTTAATACATATAGCGGTAGACCAGCTATGGTTGTGTATATGCACAACTATTAACTTACCTGTATCGGCTTTGGTGTTTTCTTTCGGATTCAATACTTCTTCTCTGTTGTTTCGTTTCATACTAAAAAAAAATTAAAGATTTCCTATGTAAGCTATTTTTCTGCTGGAATTTTTTTTTTTGTACTTGTTCGTTCGAATGTTTGCCAACGAATGAGAAAATCTTTCAGAAATCTCTATACATCGAAACACTATGGCCACGGCCTGCTTTGATGTTAAATTTTGTGAATGTTTAGAAATTATTTGAAACTTATTTTGAAGCCGAATATCAGGGAAAGTTGTTTAAATGTATTATTTATTATTAATGTCTTATCGAATTCTTCTAATGTTTCTAAAAGTATGCAATTAATTATGCCGCAATATGTTATCCTTTTCCCGAACACTTTTCGGGGATGTAAAACCTTAAGATTTGGATAGCATACTTTTGTGTATGCTTCTAGAGTCCATAGAAGTGTGTGGAAAGCATATCCTAAATATTATTATTAATAAATATTTAGGCATTCAACAAATTTTAAAATAAATATAAAAAATTGATAGTTTTGTACTTTTGAAACATTTTTACTAAGATTTTAAGAGCAT
Organism: Drosophila tsacasi; assembly: GCA_018904565.1. Lineage (NCBI taxonomy): Eukaryota > Metazoa > Arthropoda > Insecta > Diptera > Drosophilidae > Drosophila > Drosophila tsacasi. The sequence continues at coordinate 12,732 of JAEIHY010009019.1, read as the reverse complement.
CTTAAAATGACCTTTGTTCTTTATAAAATCATAGTTACAGCATTTTTTAGGCTCTGTAGATTTAAACAAGAAATAAATTGATCGGTAATATATTTTATATCATTTTAATTGCACACAAAAATTCTTGTATACACAGCAACACAGCAACATATAAATTGTTTTTTATATTAAATAGTAAAAATTATAATTTAAATTGTATTGAAGTTACGATGTGTAGCTATTTATCTTCAAATTAAAAAATATAAATTATTTAGTTCTTAAATTAAATTGTAATTATGATTGTCATCTTCCAAGAATTACCTTATTTATTGTTTGAATGCGTTGAACATTTTATTTTGGATTATTTAACTGTTTTTTATATATTTTTGGTTGTTAAAAAATTCTTGAATATTTAAAGACCCTATTTTCATAAATTATTTGTTAGATTAGATAGAAGTTATGATGTTTATGACCTTAAAACTATTACAAATACACTTATTTATGACCTTATACTTAATTTAGTTCTTTTAACATTCGATTGTCTATTTAATATTATTTAAATCCATTGCTTATATATTTAATTGTTGAAAAACTGACTTTAAATTTAGAAAACATATTTTCATTAGTTGTATCATAAATTTCATAATAATTATCACATGTTTCAGTTACGAAAACATTACTAAAAAAATTGATTTTTCCTTTATTTGTGTGGGTCAGGTCAATTTCTACCCTTTTCCTTTATCATTTTTCCCAACAATTAGGCAGCACTTGATAATATTTTTTGCTTTGCCCATTTCGCTCTTTATTTTATTTATTTTCATTTTGATATTTTAGTTTTTTTTTTCAAAATCGAAATTGCTGTGCAATTGAGGGCAAAATCCCTTTGTGCACCGTCGTGTGTGCGTTGATTTGGAAAATGCCATTTGGAGGCAATAGTTGGTAGTTTACAGCGCAGATTGAAGGGATTGTCAGGGGAGAGAGATTGTGGGCATACATAGTTGCAAATATATACATAAATATGTATGTATGTAGAGAGTCAGCATTCCTCACTCAGGTGCTTCAGTTTTTTTTCGGACAACAATAGCTTGATTGATCCCTCACGTCCCCCCCTCTGTTTGTATTTTGATTGCCAGCTTAACATGCTCGTCTCGTGTGTGTGTGTGCACTTAATTCATTTCCACCAATTTTTGAGGGAGAAAATTTTCCAAAATATGTGTAAAAAAATGAAAAAACTTACCCCTATCGGAGGGAAATTTTTGGATTTGGATTGCTCCTCTCTCTCTACACATATATTTGCTCAGTTGTTTAAACAAATTTTCCGCTTAGGGTTGCGGATCGACCTCCTGTTTGCACACAATGGATTTCGATTACGATTTCCCTGCTGGCTTAAGTGAAAATACCTTGTCAAATATTTATTAAAAAAAAAAAAGAAGAAAATAATAATAATAATGGGGGGACGACAGACAACAGTATTTTTAATATCGAAAACGCTGAAAGCCCCGAAAAATGCGAAGAGTTTCCCAGGTTCCCAGGCGGGACGACTTTAACCTCCCCTCTCCTTTCGTGAAAATCTTGTTTGTAATTAGGGAGTTTTCCTTATCATTTGTGTTCCCCCCCTCGAGGAGGAACCCTCCTCTCCTCTCCTCTTGGCATTGTTTCTTCGCCAATTAAGCGTAATTTCAAGTGTCCCGCGTCCCTCACAAACTGGTTCTTCCTCCTCTCGCCTCCTAATGAACTGTTTATGTGTGCCGGGCACACAATGGGAGGAAAATTTTAAATAAATTAATGTCAATTTTCCCCCTTTTTTTTTAAGGCTGGTGGGTGGTTGGGCTGCAGGCCGCCAGCTGGAAAGCCAGGCAATAATGAGCAATGCCTAGGCTTTTCCCTTGATTTATTCCCTTAATAAGCATATGCCGAGAAAGCAGGGAAAAGCTGGAAAATTAGGCTTTATTATTAAGCCATTTGCACACACCCCTTTTTCGGGACCTTTGTCAACAGAAAATGTGATTATTTTCAACAGGAAATGGTTGGAAAAGGAGTTTTGAAGTTTAAATATTTATCCATAATTTTTTTGGGAAAATTCAAGTTTAAAAATATAATAACCCTGCAAGGGGTATAAAATAAATACTATAAAAGAAATGGGGAATATTTTTCTATAACTATTTAAGCTTTTGGAAATATTTTTTATTTTCTATTATTAAATTATTTATTAATTAATAACTAATTAAATATTTTTATCAGATTAAAACGAAAAACAAATACAAATACAAGCTGAGAATTTCCCTTTAAACAATAATTAAATTAGGATTATTTTGTAATTTTTTTGTTGTGGGCAACAAAGGATCTTAAAAAAAAGTCAGCGCCAAGCTCTGGCAGCTGATTCTTGATCCAGTTTTTCTTTCAATTTTCGCCCCCCTCTCAAAGATAATGAGCAACGTAATTGGCGAATTTTTGCTGGATTTTTTTTTCTTCTTTGACAATGACTCGAGCTCCGTTTTGAGTTCGAGATGCGACGACAAAAGGTCCTCGTCTCCTTGCGACGGGCAGCTGCAATGCCAATTGGCACACAATAAAGCGGCGGCACATGCCACACTGCCAAAAAAAAAACAAAAATTGAATATAAAGAACAGAAGGAGGAAGACAAAAAAAAATTGGAAACAGGCACAGGACTCCGAAGGACATAACTGCACATTGACAAAAAGGAAGCGTTGCCAAGACAATGGAGAAGTGAAAAATCTCCGCACAGCAACACCCCAAGGACAGCTGTCGGCGTCTCCATCTGTTTTTCCCTGCAAACCCTCCACTCGATCCCCTCAAGAAACGATCCTTTGCATACTTAACGATGTTATAAAAAAGACATAAGTTGATCTTGACACAAACACTTGCAAATATTGAATGGAAATTGAATTTTTTAGTGAAATTATGAAATTAATACTAAATTTTTGAGGCTCAAGGAATAAAATTAGCTTTTTTTTAGAACTGAAGATTGGAGTTATTTAGTTAGATGAGTAAAAAGCTAGAAAGCAGTTTGAGCTTTTAATATTAATAACTAATTAACAAATAAAGCATAAATAAATAACTGATGAGCAGTATCAACTTTGCTGGCAGATTTCCTTCAATATTAATTGAAAAAACTAATAAAGAACCCAACACATTGAAGATCTCCTCCCCAAAGCTAATTATATCTATCTTTTATAATCTTTTTATATATTTTATCTCTTTTCCAGTCTTTTCTTTTCATTTCCCTTTCTATTTTCCCTTTCCCTAATTATAAACATTTAAATTGTTGGAAAAAGGGTTTCCGCCGATAAGCTGAAAGTAAACTTTTTCCATTACGCGCGACTAGACGCGGTCAATCCTGTAATTGGATTAGGCTGCTCCGCGTGCAACCCTTGCCCGGGCCCAGCATCCCAGCGATCGACTGTTGACCCTCCGCCTGTGACCCTCCTCCTGTGACCTTTCTGTGGAAACCAGTGTCCAATCAAGAAATGGCCCTTTGGCTGCTTTGCCTGCTGATGCTGCAGCAGCAGTGAACCCGGGGAATGCAAGAAAAACACCGGGAAATTAATTAAGAAAACAGAAAACTCTCGCCCTGGGACCATAACGGATTTTTATTACATGTAAGTTATTTACGCACACATCAGTGAGCACACATCCTTGTCTGTCACAGGGATACCTCTGACCCTATCCTAGGGAAATGCCTTAACCTTTTTCCTCTATATGTATATGTTTATAATATTCCAAAGGCTCGACAATAATTTCAAACCAAAATCTAATGTTGCAGATATAAAATTACATCAAAAGGACATCATTTCCTCTCAGTCAGTTCAGGCTTCGTGGGAGTCTTGCCATTTGGAGTCACTCCCCGGTACAGCTTGGTCCATTTATCACACCATTCAGCGGCAGGATGTGTGTAGTCTGCAGGATATGACATGGCATAAACTGTTACACACATCCTGGCCGAGTTACACATTCCCGAAAACCCAAAAAGTGTCATGGATGCTCCACAAAAACCTTATCGAATCTAAAAAGGGAAAAGAATGCGCGACAGGATGCGCAGCTGTCCGGCGGGAAGTCACACACAGGACACACAGGACACGCAGTAACACCGCAAAGTTCGCGCCCATGTCGCGGCCGCTGTAATCCTTTAACTGTCACAAAACCAAAACAAACATCGCCGAAGTGACCCAGCGACGACCGAGCGAGTGACCTCTTCATTACACACGGCGACAAAATCTTGGCGGGTCGTCAACCGAAAAGGGGACGACGACGGTTCAGCGGCTTGGAAAATTATGCAACACGGCGACAGCGACAGCGCCGTTGGATTAGCGCAATGAAAGGAACTGCTCCCGGGATGCCTTCTCAAGCTGACCCTAGAGGCGCTCTTGCTCCTGTTTTTATTGCTTTGTGTCGGACAATTGATTTCGTGACATAAATTTCGGTGTAAACAGCTTTGGTCAGCTTCGGCTTCGGTTTCTGTTTCCGTTTCCACCCCGCCGCGACCAGAGATGGAGTTGTCAATGGCCGAGAGCAGCACACATAAATCAGGTCAGCGCCCAGTGATATATGGTCCATGGATAATGACAACTATATCTATAGTAATTACATCCATCAGCCTTGTGTTTACAGAGAGGCTTTAAGAAGAGCATTTGGCAAACAAAAGCTTACGGCATTTAGGGTTTGAATTTTGAATTGAAATTGCAAATCTCTTGTTTGGCCTAAAGTGTAACTACAAGGACACATAAGTAGTGATTTAGAATCATTAAATTAATTAATGGCTTTTCTCTAATATATATTCTCTATTTATATATAAATTTCAATGGGAGTTTTGGTTCCTTTTATCTATTTTTTAAAGTTTCAAAGTCAAATGCATTTTCTTTATTGAAATTTGGCTTTGATTTGTATTTAAATAATAACATCATTAATAAGAACAAGTTTCTTAAAGCCTAACTAATTTCCAATTAGTTTTTATATTAATAAGTTCATTATTTTACGAAATATTAATCCATTTCCTATAAAATACTCATATTTAACAATTTAAAGATCTAAATTTCAACTAATTTTATAATTTACAGAACTAAGTTTAAGAAACCAAGTTGAAAACACACAAAAAAAAACTGCTTTAAAAACTATGATATTTAAAATTATTGACGAATCTGGTTACCTAGACAACCCACCCAGCGAAGGTGCATAAAACCTTTATTATAATTATGCAAGGACCTGACCTGGGCGGCTTCCTGTGAGCGGAAACATGCCACCGAGGCATTAGAACCCGCTCGATATGCAAACATATAATTGAAAACTGTCAACGTCTGACAAATTTCCCGTCGTAAAAGTGCTCGCGGCTAACCCTAAATTAACCGAAAAACTAAACAAAAACCCCCCCAAGCCACAAAGTCATAAAGTTCTGATCGACAGTCGGCAGGTCCTTCGGGGACGAGGTCGAGGCCGAGTCCTTGGGCCGTGTTAATGTGTTAGGCGCGTGGGTAGGGTTGTGGTGGTTGTTGGCCAGCGGCTTGCAATTTGCCGATATGAATCTCGAGTTGTACTTTTGACAGTTTATCATTATGGTGGCGCGATCCTTGACCCTGCCTCTGGTGGCGGGTCATTACATAGTAAGCAATTTGCCTGGTTTTTTTTACCCGTGTTTTTAATTGATTTTCTGCACTTTTTAGTCATTAGTTTTGGGAGAGTCAGGGGAGTCCCTGATAAGTTGCTTGCGATAGCAAAGCCATGATTAATGATTTCTTATAGGGAATATTGTATTTTATTTAAAACTTAAGGGCTTGTATCAAGCTGAAGTTTAAGGTTGTTTCATGAGAGAGAATTATAAAGCTGAAGTTGAAGGTTATTTCATGAGAAATATTTCGAGAAAGAGAGAGTTTAAGGTTATTTGGAGTGAGAGAGCTTAAGGTTATTTCGAGGGAGAGTTACAGGTTATTTCGATTAAGAGAGTAAAAAGTTATTTCGAGTGAGAGAGTTAAAGGTTATTTCAAGAGAGAGTTACAGGTTATATCGATTGAGAGAGTTAAAGATTATGCTGAGAGAGATAAAGATTATTTCGAGAGAGACTAAAAGGTTATTTTGAGAGAGAAAGTTAAAGCTTATTTATACTTTATATTATTTATTTAGAGCTACTTAATGAAACCTGGACTTTATTTTTTGATATTCAAAATAGAGAACTCTAAATTTTTGTCTTAATTTGTAAATATTTTAAATCGTTAACGCAAGACACATTTGAGCTTGCACAATCCCTAAAAATCCTTTACAAATAAACCTAGCAAATATTTATTATAGAATTTCCTTTAGTATCACAACTTTCCCTATATATTCCTTGTATTACTTTCAAAATTAGCTCAGACTTACCAATCCACATTCTCAAGCCGAAGAAGGTCTGCTCTCCTTTTCCCTGGGCTCGTTCTCACGTCTTCCTTGGTGGGGAGGTCCTTTGTGTTTTTCTTTATCGCTGCACACGACGCGCCAAAAAAATCTCGAAATTTGCGAAATAATTCGCACACTCCGCTGCCGACCGGGATTTATTATTTGGCAAACACACACACATAAATCTCAATCTGTCGGGAGGGAAGGGAAAAAAATTAAAGCGAAATGTGAATTCGAAAATGAAAACGAAATCATTGTGCCAAAATCAAAATTTAACCGCAAATTAGGCAATAAACAATGGCTAAAGCGGTCATGGGTTAATACGTTTAGCATCAGCAGACAACCGGGGTCACAACCACCGAGAGAGTGCGCGCAGGCTCAAAAGGGTTAAGCTGAAGCAAGGGGTTAAGGGTTGCCTGACTGGCGCTATATTTTTAAACGTGCGAAAAAATAAAATAAAAGAAACCAGTGATCTCTTTTTTGGACTCTCTCTAACCCCTGCAAAATGCAGCAATTAAGAAAAGAGCATTTTTTTTCAAATGCCAGCGATGTCCAGGACAAGCGCCATTTTGGGATAGCGAAAAAGGATGTTTTAAGTCAAATTCTTTCTTACATATTTCCAATTTACTCGAACAATTAGTGTTTGTAAATAACATCTAAAGGATAGGCAACGACGTCCCGGTAAATGATGCACTTTTTAGCTAAGCAAACATGCACAAACATGTCAAATGGTAGGCGGTGTCCTTTAACCGTAATTAGGCTCCTCCGGGTCACCCCTAGCGACGCCTGCAACTGGACATTAGGGGTCACCATAACGCGAGTGAACAAGAATAGAAGGGAAAACTAAAAAGAAAACATTTAAGGAAATTTTCGGAAAAGGTGGAGGAAGAAAATCCAGACCAAGGCCGCCGCCGCCGCGGGCTAATCAATTACGCAAACGCAACTTTAAGGGAAGACGACGAGCCCGATAACTTGTACATTTTATTCAAATTTAATTGCAGCCATGCATTAATTTTCGTCCAGAAGAAGGAAGGAACCTGATCGCCGCGCTGTCAAACGCTTGACAAACTCACTTTCCCGGGGTTGACATGTGCGTGCGTGATGAGGAGGTTCGACGGATCCCATGGATTCCGTTCCCATTTGAGAATAATTTGCATTTTAACCCTTTTCCTTGTCTAATGATGCACAGACACACAGAAAAATAAACACACACACACACACACAGAAATACACACACCAACACTCGCACACCCAAGTCGCGGCGGCGCATCTTCGCCGCCTTGCGGTCACACCGTCGCGATCCCATTATACGAACAGTCCATTCCCCTCTCGCACACACGCATACTCACAGCTTTGTGCCGTCCGCCTTGGGCCTCGCTCCTTTTTTTCTCCTTTTTTGGGTGGCTTCCTAAAATTAATTGCGGGAATCCGGGATTTTATTTTGGTAATTTTCTTTACAATTAAATATGTAAATGGGCGAGCGCTAAACGATTGTGTTGCAAGGCGTTTGTTGTCCTCATTTGCTCGAGCTCCTGTTTAATTTTTTTTTTCCCAGCAGCGCTCCTCTGTTCTGTATCTTTTCAAGTATCGAAATTTGAAGAATGTGCAATAAGAACACACTTCTGCTCCACATTGGCTTTCAAGTATCGAAATTGGAACAATGTGGAAGGAACACACTTCTGCTCCACATTGGCTTTCATGTATCGAAATTGCAACAAAGTGGAATAGGAATACACGTGTGCTCCACATTGTTGCATTTTCGATATTTTTAAAAGGAAATCTAACAAACACAATATTTTGAAATTGTGTTTTACAAGACACACAAGGCTAAAATATTTGAACTCAAACAAAAAAACTATATATGCATATGTTTATTGTTATTGTTTATTACATGTTAATTAACATTTCCGCAGCTTTTATTAAAGTTAAACTCTCTCATTAAAATTTTTTTGTTTAATCTTTCTATTAAAGAAGGCTTAAAATTATTTATTTATATCTTCAATGTTTTAGTGGGACAAGGAATTGAGCATATACAAATTTAGTTTAGTAACCTAAAAGTATTTCTTAATTTTACAAATTTTAATATCCACTTGTGTCGTGTCGTGCGTAGTATCCCTAAAGCTATCAGTACAGTCGCCAAGTTCTGAGCGATGTTGCCACTTGGCTTAACGATAGGTAAACAATCTCTAGCAACTGCAAATGTGACTTAACCGAATTTTAAATGAAATTAATATAAATTTTAACCAAAATCTCAGTTCCCTAATCTTTTCAAGCAAGTGTATACAAGTGTATTTCCTGCTGTTCCATGTTTGAGATTCGAATTTTCGAAGAGAACCTGTGAATTTCCACAACTCAGATTATTGGGCAAGACAATGGGCATTCTTCTGTGTCAACTGTGTTTTATGATCTCATTCCGTGTCCATGTTCATCCTTTCCTGATCTCTTACAGATACCGATATGATCCGGATCCCCTCCCGAGGCCTCATGCAAATCGAATGCCGATTTCTATGGTCTCCGGTTCGCTTCAAGAGTTTGGACTAATTAAGTGTCGAAAGGATTACCAACGCCTACACGTGGTGCTGGTGCTGGTGCTGATTTACGATCACGGCGGTGGGTGTGCAGCTACCTGTCGGCTGATCCTCATTAGCATGAGCCGACGACCGGTCACCGGGGGAGGGAGAAAGGTGGCATCTAATCTGCCTGAGTCCGGCTGAGCGCGTGTGCCATTCATTCACAGTCCCGGATCGCCATTCATCTCCCATTTCCATTCACACGTATGTACGTATATATATCTCTTCCGATCTCTTCTCATCTCTGCTTATCTCATCCCATTCTAATTTCCAAATCTGTTCCATTCTTCTCTCCTGGCCCGGCTTATGCCTATCCCTGAGCGCAATTGCTTTCGTATTGCAGGCGAATCCTGCAATGTCTCCAGAAATCCTTTCCTGGGTTGCACAATGCTGCTGGAAATCTTGTGCAGCTGCCGGCTGGTGGCGTGGGTGCCAACATTTGCATCTGGCTTAGGAGGCCGATGATCCTTAAGACTCTCTCTGGCTCTGGACTCTTTGTTTGTGGAATCTGTTTTGTTATTCCTCTGTTTTTTTTTTTTTTGTCCATGCCAAGAAGCAGCTGTGCCCCTGCCTGGCAGTGATTGATATTTGACAAAGAGGAGAATGTCACCCAGTTGGGGTATAGATATATGTTGGTAGATATACCTTTAAGGATTTACTTGCTCCAAGAGAGGTTTCCCCTTGCTCTCTGTAATATCTTCATTGGCTGCCTTGCGCCTGTCAGCTGCTGCACTTGGCCACGTGGTCACGTGGTCACCTCAATTTTGGGCCCATCAAACGGGCCACTAACTCTTCTAATTGGCCCACCAAAAACATACTATATCTCCTTGGCCCTATCGTAATTGGATCTGGGCTCTCTCTCTCTCTCTGGCTTTTTTTGTTTTTTGTTTTTTTTTCTTTTTGACTGCGTCATGTCACATGTTTCGCGGGCCAAAAGGGAAAAGGACTCACGCGTATCGATGTCGAGCCTCGGTTCCTTGTGCGCAATTTATTGCTCAATTTATATTTGCTTAGACTGCCAATAGTTCAATAATTCATAAATGCAAGAAGCTATCGTGTGTCCTGGGAAATTTGCATAACCATGATTTGCATAAGGCAGCTGCCTTCGACTTCCACTTCCACTTCTACTTCCATTTCCATCACCCATCTCTTAACTTCAACTCCAACTCCATCATCCACCCGAGGAGGCAAAAGGTGTGAGCGCATGTAATGAAAGTGGCTGTTGTGACTCTACCTGGGACTCTGGAATTCGGATTCGGATTCCAATTCCTTTGCCCTACTGTTGTTGTTTGTTCTCCGTTGTTTTGATATGTAAGTTGATATATGATATTTGATTTCTTGGAGAGAGACGGAAGGCGGGAGAGGGGAGACGGGAGACGGGGTCGCCGGGAGTCGAGACTTTTGGGTGTCGCCGGGGTCTACTTCAATTATGGCAAATGGCAAGCACAGAGCTAGTTAAGGCGTAGTTATGGGTTTCCATCATCTCTCCATCAGCTGCTTATTATGGGTGAGGTTTGGCATTACCATTTTTGGGCTTCTTGTATTGTTTTTCTTCCCTTTTTTGTATACCCTTGAATTTTTTTATTATTATTAATATTATATTTGCTAAAAATGTAGTTTGTGTGATTGAGTAACAAAAGGAAGTGGATATATAATAATATATATATTTATGAGAAATAATTAATGTTGACTAAAAAAAGAGGTTTATTCAGTTATATTTTATACTTATTTGATTAAACACAAAACGAAGTGTCTATATTTATGAGAAATAAATAGGTTTAACTAGAAAAAGTTGTTTATATAGTTATATTTTATACTTGTTTGATTCAAATGCTAAATTAATATAAGATGAATTAATTCTTAATGAATATTAGACTTGTTATACATTTCTAATATAGTTTTTAACATTAGGCACTAACTCTGAGCTAAGCCACCTCTAAATTATAACAATTACTATTTAGTACTAGTTACTAGAATTTTATCGTTATCAACAAGCTTTTAAATAAAGCAATCTAAAGTAAAATCTGCAATAGGTATACAATTTTAACCCAAGCTAAATATATAACCCAAAGAAAATATATAAATATATCACAATATAAACAATATAAACAAATTAAATTAAAGCTCATTTAGGGAACCATCCCATATATAATCCCATATATTTCTGCCAGGGTATACCCAACTTCCTTATACTATATTTTATTCTTACATATCTAAATTTATTATTTATTCCCATATTCCTCTTTTGTTTTTCGCCAAGTCACAGCTGCCTCGGGCTCTGTCTCTGGCTCTGGCTCTCCAGAAGTCTATGCAAAATAGCAGTAGTAGCCGGCCAGTGTCCATATGGTCACTGGGCCTGGTGCAGTGCAGCGCTGGCTCAGATCGCTGGAGCGGAACACACGCTACCAAGGCTGGCTGCCTCTACCTGTACCAGGACAGGACCAGGACAGAGCAGGACAGGACATGGAGGGGGACTCTCACCCCCGAGCGACTTCTGGAGTGTGGAAAAACAAAAAGAAAAATTTGTTTGCCAAAAAATCAATTCAAGCTGTGGAGTGCGGCAGGAAGAAAGGAGGGGAAAGGATCGAATCACACATCACTTGGCATTTGTCACCCTTTTACGTGGATAGTTTTTCTTTCGGTATTTCCCTAAGCATTTCCCTTAGCATTTCCCTCAGCACTTCAATATCTTTCCCTACCTTCCATTAGTTGCAAATGCGGAAAATTGCAAATGATTCAATTCTAATCCGCATTTAAATTTCTTTTTTTTGCACACTTCAAGTGAGTTTCTTTTCTTCTCCATCTCAGGGATAGGGTTATCCTCGGTTCCTTAGATCCTGAGATGATTTTGTCACATCCCGGCGGCTGCTGTCAAGTGAGCCGCACTTAATGAAGTAGCAAAGGGAACAAAGATCGCAACAAAGATTGCGCCGATTCGATCGCTCAGGGTTTTCGCACGGACCCAAAGGACGCCGAGGTCCTTGGCAATTGTTATAATAATATTTTCAATGACATGACAGTCCCATAGATTTGCATTAATGATATGCGGCGGCCCCGTCTCCCATATGCACCGATCCCATCCGATGCGATCCGATGGATGATGTGCAACATTTGTTCGTCCTGCCTTTAGGGAAAAGGGTTGCTCTTGTTCGTTCCCGATTGAACCGAGGAATCCTGGCTGTCTTTCCCCTATTGAAGGCGAAGATGCAAGGATGCGCTGGGTAGTCTTTGGAATATTGGCAATTATGATGATGCATGGCGATATTATGCAGAGCATATGCAGATCACTCGAGTCTTAATCCAGATCTAGGACAGCCGCACGTCCACAAGATTGATTATGTCGCAGGACTAGGTTAGGTTTTAGGTTTTTGGCAGTAAGGTCCTTGGTTTTGGGGGCTTCCGCGTTGAATATTTATGGAAATATAAGTGAAGGATGCAGGATATATCAGAGGCTGCTTCCTGCTCACTATCTCTTTGGGTTTCTTGGAAAAAAAAAGAAGAAAACTGATTGATTATTTTCGAGAGAGTTTCCCCAGGCATATGTCCTTTTTTTCAAGGCTTCAGGGTTGAGATTAAGATTAATTATTTATCTTTGATTATGTTGGGAGGCTTGTTGTTGCATTAAATTAAAAAATTATTGATATTTTCCATAAATATTAATGGTTTCAAGAATTTGCTTCAAGCTCAAGCATACAAAAATAATGTAATTTTATTATTTAATTTTATTCACTATAATTTATGTTGTTTTTCGTTTTAATTCTTTAATTTATTATTAATTTATATATTTTCTAATATTTTACTT
>JAEIHY010009017.1:0-20161 GCA_018904565.1 Drosophila tsacasi | reverse complement strand
CCTTACTGCAAGGGTATTTAAGCTTCGGCTTTTGCCGAAGTTAGCTTCCTCTCTTGTTTTTATATTTACATCAGTAAATTTGCGAATAGAGTTATATATTTCTTATTAGTCAGAATGTTACGAGAGATAGAGAGACAGAGACAGTGTGATAGAAATATTAAGAATTAGAGATATATGATAGAGAGATAAGTAAAGCTAGAGTTTGAAAGAGATAGTGAGATAAAGAGTTTGACATGAAAAGATAAAGAGTTAGAGAAATTTATAAGTCTCTCTCTTTCTCTCTAACATCTATAGACAGAAGCGACTCGCCGCAGCTGCTTCAGTCTGTCGGCGACAATTCTTTCTTAATCTCGCTATCTTTCTTCATCTCTCTCTATCGATCAATTTATCTTTCTCTCCCACTCCTATAATGAGAGGTACCTCCCCGCTGCAGCCTGAGTCTCTCCGCGGCATCTTTTTCTCAATCTCGCTCTCTTTCTCCATCTCTCTCTCAACCAATCTCTCTATCTCTCTCCATCTCCCACACCTATAAATTGAGGCGCCTCGCCGCACCAGCCTCAGTCTCTCCGCGGCAACTTTTTATCAATCTTGCTCTCTTTCTCCATCTCTCTCTCTCGATCAATCTCTCTATCTCTCTCCATCTCCCACACTTATAAATAGAGGCGCCTCGCCGCTGCAGCCTCAGTCTCTCCGCGACCTTCCACCCGTTCGGAACTGTGTTAATAATCCTGTGTTAAAAAGTGTGTAAATAACTGTGTTAACATCTGCACTTGAAAGGACTTAAACATCGATGAATCTAGGCCACGTCAGCGGTAAAGGTAACTGAGAATCTTCTACTGCGGGTAAGTCCGAACAAAGACTATTTATCCTATATCTTATATATAAAGCTGTTAGCAACGATCGGTAAGCGCAAAAAGAATTTATATATTTATATTTATTATTAAGCAAAATGTTCTTTTGTAATAAGTTAAATAAATAAATTAAATAAATAAAGTACAAATCTACAAGAATTTCCCCTTGCAGCTTGGCAACAAAAATCAAATATCGAATATCAAATAAAAATATCGCAATTTCGATATTTGGGCAAAAAAAAAGATAATCCTTAACAAAATATCGATATCGATGTTATCAATATGGCGTCGTTTTCGTGAAACTTTGGCAAACTAATTTGTGTTAAAATAAGCAAATAATGTAGCTTTTAAAATCTGGTAAATGTGATTCAATGTGAAGTGGCAGGTATGATGACAAGGTGGAACTAGAAACTTTTGTAATTAGCTTCCTGTTGCAGGTAGTTTCTCTGATTGCAGTTTTTTATATATTGCAATTTTAACAACTACAAATTGTGTATATTCAGTGCTCGTAACTACTTATGGTAAGTGTCGATGCAATAGATTTACCCGTTGTACTAAGTTTTATTGGTTTTCAGATGCAGAATCCACTTTTCGGGATGATAATGTGTAAAGACGTAGAAAGGATTCGCGCCAGCCAAGAGGCGGCGACAGCAAATGGAAAGAAAAGGAAAGTGTACAGTTTTTTATGCTTAAAAACATTCCCGCTTTTCGTTGCACACTTTGTTTAGCTTTTTTTTTGTGTTGCTTTTGCCTGATTTATTCGCACGCTCTTCTACCAATTGCCGTTTGTTTAGAATCACGGATGTAAACAAAGACGAAAGAAAGAGCATGATTTTCCTATTGGCCACGTGCCCAAAGAAAAGCCGGCCGAGTGCGGTGATCTTCGTGTGCAATTCCCGAACCACATGTATTTTCTCCCATTCGAAAATGTTTTCGAAATTTCCCCAAAAGATCGGCACTGTGCCTCCTGGCGCTTGGGGAGCCATTTCAGTTAGTGTTTCGTGCTCGTCGAGTGTTGTTCTCGGTTCTTCCTCTCTACAACATCTAAAGTTCTTCATTGAAAAGTCTTCTTTCCTGCCATCCACACTCATATATATCTATATATATATATACACGCCTCTATATATATACGCATATATAGAAATTGAATTGGAATTGTTCGCGCAAAGAATTCTGGCGTAAAATCAAAGCAAATTCACGGTGTGTAATGGTTACAAGTTAATTGGCGAGAGCTTTGTGTGTGAGAAAAGCCCATTGAAAACGCTCGGATAAATGCCCAATTTTCCAACGGGTTACATAATCGACAGTGTGAAGTGCTCTTGGAAGAAAATGTGTGTTTTTCCACGTTTTCCGGTGCTAGCGAAAAAAAGAGAAATCAGAATGAAAAAGCAAATAGATTGTTCTCCAAAATAATGGTGAACTACAATCGAATATCAAATGGATATCAAAGAGCGAAGGATGGCAATTAAAAGTGGTCCCAGAATAAAGTGAAGCATGCGAGGAGGAGGAGGAGGCTGCACTCGGAGCGGTGCTGCTCTCGGCATGGTTTCTTCCGACCGAAAGTTTAACGAACTGAGTTCATTTCTATTTTTGAATAATTCGAAAGCAACAACCAACAACCGACCGCCGCCGCCGCCGCAAAGTGAAAAGTCTGCATGAGTTTTCTTTCTCCCATCGGTCGACGTCGCGGTGGTGCGTTGCGGGACGTGTGCTTTTTTAAGTGGTGCCCCGATGGTAGACCGACTGATCCACACACAGACCTGCCGCCTACACTGTGCAATTTTGGAATATCCATAAAGGAATTGAAATATTGAAAGCAGATGACGAATATACAATTTCTTGGCTGCAAAACTGTGCCAAAAATTCTGGAAAATTACGAAAATAAATGATGACAGTGCCTGGCAGGATATGAGCAATAAGCAATATTTTGGGGGAATAAATATCATATATAGATGAAATATTTGCCAATTTCAAATACCATTTGTATGATTTTGAAGACTCACTTGAAGGCAATAACTTTTTTAATATTCAACTGTAGTTTTTATTTGGAAAGAAAAGATATTTGCTCTTTTATAAACTTTCCATCAAGTTTATGGTTTGTTTTCCTATTTCCATGCTGTTTATTTATTCCATTTTAATTTAGACGAACAATTTACTTGAAAAACAATTATTTGAATTTTTCCCCTGCTGAAAATTTGCTAATTTCACTTTCTCGCCTCATCCAACAACATTATCAATGATTTGAGTTGTGAGTGCTCTCAAGGTCTCCTTCCTCCGCTTTCTGCCAAGAATATATCATCGACTTTTTGGAGGCCTTCAAACAATTTTGACAGCAGCTAATCCAAGCGCTGCTCACTCGATTCCTTTGCTTTCAATCTTTGGCATAATGTTAATTTTCAAGCATTGTAAATTATCTGGCACATACATATTTTCACTAATATATGTGACAACCTAACTGAAATAAATGTTTGGGCGCGGAAAACACTCTTCTGGAAACCAAGAAAACCGCTCGGCCAACGTCAGCGCCATTTTTAAAGATTGTATAAATGTTTATATCACTTCCGTTAGAACCTATATCTCGGCTATATGCTGCAGGCAACAGATATGTGCGTAGTCTCTGGCGAAATTAGTGCGCTAACCATTTTCGAGAATAGGTCATGATTTATTTATGTTTCTCTTTGCCTATTTCTTAGGCCACTTTGTCCACTTGACATAATTGGGTTGGATGGTTCTGTTCGTTCAGGTGATTGTCGTCTCTGGCTAATGAACAAATTATGATTTATGATTTTTGCACAGTTTTTATGTCGTGTTCTTTTGTGGGAATGTCGTAAAACTCGTCATGACTTTGGTATTTCTTTGCCAGCGCATTTCGGCTTACATAAACATAAATTAAACATGACTCAATATTTATAGTTTAACTTCCAGTGACAAAATCGAGTGTTAATCTCATATTTATATATCTTTTCTCGCCAGTGTAATATGTTAAATTAAAAACCCATAGCCCCGTCCAAAAGTCTTTGTGAATCGAATAAAAATTCGTCATAGAACCCATCAAGAATCAGCTAAAATTTGGAACGTCTGATCTCCGTTTGCCGTTAAGATGTCCGGGCAGCAACCGCCGCCGTATGGGAATGGGCCACGTGGTTGGAATCCACGTGCTCAGAATCCCGCCTCTCCGTCGCCGTCTACCTTCCTCTACCGTCCACCTTCGCCCTGGACGACGGCACCGAGTCCGCCGCCGATTATCTCAGGGCCTCGGCCCTTTGGGCATGCGATGTCACCGGCTCCGATCAACCAAGTGAGGGGCCAGCGTGGTAGCACCAATATACCCCATCCACGACCTCAGTGGCCGGGTGGCAATCAATCGCCGGCTCCCTACCAGCAGCAGCAGCCGCCGCCAAGTGGTTACTATGGCGGAGCAGGAGCATCGCCGGCACCGCGTCCCTTCCGCCCGGCGCCCCTGCAGCACCAGAACTCTTATGGAGCCCAGCCGACCAGCTCGTTTCAGCTGTCGCCAACACCATCGCCCATTGTGTGCCAGACACCCAGCTCGGACTTTAACTACAGCAATCGACAGACACCCCTGTACCATCCACAACAACAGGCACCGCCGCCACAATATTACCAGCAGCAGCAGCAGCAGGGAGCGCCGGTGATTCCACCGCAACCGAGACAACACGGAGGACACGGACTGGCCCAGGATCAGATCGATTTCGTGGGCGTACCGCTGGAGCCTCCGCAACCTAAATCCTATGTGATTTACGATGACGAAGAGGAGTTCGGTCCGTCTACAGCCGAAATTATAGCGAATCAATCGCAGGACTACATCGACGAGAAGCTTGCCGAATATCAGATGACGATATTGCAGTTGCAAGGTGAGTTTTAAAGAGAAATTATGGTTTATATTTTATAAGTAATGGGAAATCTCTATATTTAAAAAAACTCTTAAAAAAATTATTTTCAAAGTGTTTTCTCTAATTCTGCAAAGGATAAAGTTGTAAGATAGAGCAAGACATTATTTTGTAGTGTAAGAACCAAATTTAACTCGAAATCTAAAGAATAAATTCCTATGATTTTCATTTCCTTAGTTTTCTGTGCGTTTCTTCTGTAGCATTTCTTTTTCCGAGTGCAGCTGAGTCATTGGCATTCTAGAATTGTTTTTTAAGTTGACAGCCATCAGTTTGTGGTTCCTCCCATTCAACACACAAATAACATGTAAAATATTTGATTTTCTCTTGGCAAAGCATTGAACTTTGTTGAATCAGAGCGCAGAGCATAGCGGGCGAAAGCGAATGTAAATGTCAACCGAACTTGACCCAGACAGCAGCCCACGTTTCCACGTTTCAACGTTCCCGTCTCCCATCTTCAGCGCCGGCGGCCATCATCCCATCCTGCTGACATCATCGCTCGAAAGTAGACTATGGCCTAGATTCTTTGGCTCTCTTTCACCTTTCGCTGGCTTTAAGTGCCTTTCGGTTCGAACATTATTATTATTTTGGCTATTTTTGTGGGCATCACCTCAAGGCAATGACATAATGTGTTGTCGCCGAAATGGAAGCAGAATATACAATTTTTGGCAATCGTGCAAATTGCAATCGCCAATACGGGGCCAGCAAACACATCGAATGCCAAATGAATCGATGAATTGTTATGCTCACATACATTCATTATATATTTCTTGGTGTACTTTCTAGCAATTCGCAAGTGCTGGGAATGAGATAATCTGTTATTTAATATTTTGCACCTAGCTAAGGCATGAGGGTGGGCCAAGCAAACACATTTGCTCAGTTATTTGCTGTTAATAATATACTTAGTTTTGTGTATTTGTGTATTTTGTAGGTGAATCTTATAGGTTTCAATTAATAGCCTCAGAAAAATATGATATATCAGTCTGAATTCTTAAGTAGGGGTATCGATATATCTTAACTGTATTGATATGTGATGCGAAGACCGATATCGAAACCGATTTTTTTTATTTTTCTGGTAAATCTATGTTCCTTTAGATAAATCGGACTGTACTAAAGAATAGAATAACTTTGTTTAAACTTTTATTGTAGAAAATAAAATATTATAACTAAGATTTTTTAGAAATAATTGGTAAAAAAGGTGTACTAAAAATGTGTATCTCGCACAAACATGTACACGCATGTATAATTTCCAACTGGTTCTAGCATCTCTGGAGTAAAGTGACGGTTACCGGCCAACTCTTAAATATTGCAGAGGTGGTCTTAACTGTTAGGGTGATTTTGCTTAAATATCGATGTATATTTTTATGACTGTAAAACTAGAATTTGCAATTTATCTAAGTATTACTTGAACTATCTCCCAATTTTCTGCTTTATCGCTTTCTAATTACTGAGGACAATAGACAAATCGGATTTCCTTTTAGCAACAATTACCGGCACAAGTCGAATGTAATTAATTGTAAAGCGTGTGTGATCTCACTTTGTGTGAGGCGGCTGATTGATAGACAAGGTTCCTGGGGCCTTTGTCTATCGCTCGTTGAGCAGTGAGATCATTTTTTTGATGATTGAAACGCAACGAGTTATTCGGCAAAGTACGACGCAGTGTGAATGCGTTGCAAATAATTCCAATGGGCAGGTGATGATGCCAGGTCCGGTCGGTGCTGATGTCACAGTGGAAATGGCTTTATTGTGTTATTTATATATTGCATTTGCACGATCTGATTTTATTTCCATTGTCTCACAGCTTCCGCCGATCCAACTGGGCCTGCATCTTGCTGCTGCTGCCTCCTTGAATCACTTTTGGGCCATCTTATTTTTAGACGCTTGTTTGGTATGAAATATATATCTCAAGGGACGACGGGAGACTGGGCTGGCTGTTGTGCTATTTTCGTATAATTTTCTCGCCCTGCTTTCTGGTTTATTTTCAAATTTAGCAGCGTTTTTCTGTTAAGCTATTTTGTCTTATTTTTATTTATTTTTTTTTGGCTTGCTTTACTCGAACTTGTCTTGTCACGGGAAAAAATGCGATTAAAAATAGAGTTCTTTTTAGAGTTTTCTGGGTTTTTCTACTTGTCCCGCTTGGCATGTTTGCTTTGGGATTTAAATGTACAACACATGGATTCGTTTTATGTGTTTTTACAATAAACGAAAAATGTACAGCTAGAGAAAGGGATTTAAGGGGATTTAGTTGAAAAGTATTCCGAAAATGGAAGCTTGTTAAGCTGTATTAATAATAATAATAATATTAATAATGGAAATTTGCAAACTTAATATTTGATTTATTTAATATTAATTTGTAATCCCTTCTTATGTTTACAACAAGAATTTGGCAGATTTATTATAATGATTCCATAAGATTCCAACAAAATGTGAGGGAAAAGAATCTTGTGGAAATTCCACATTTTAAAATCAAAACGTTTCTTAATTTATACGTTTTCGTTGCAAATATATTTTACACTAAACGTTTTGCCCAACACCCACGCGTGCCTATATCAAATGGGAAACATTCGATGTGCATAGCTATATATACACCTTGTGAAATCGTTATAAATAGGTAATTCTATAATTCTATTTTGTCATTTTTCGCACGTAGAAAGGCGGCTTTAGATGATGACATCTAGACATATGCAAATGCCAAAATTCAAACAAATCAAAATTGTTGACAGCTTGTCCGGTTTTCTTATTTGATTTTAAAATAAAAATTAAATATATAAACTCTTGGAAATTATTTGATTATATTCAAAAGTCCTAGTCATCCATCTCTTGATCGGCGTGCTGAATTTAGTTTCTTTTCTAGCTTTCCTCATAGTTTTAATTGCTTTTCGACGTCTACCTCGACCACCTTGCCATAGAACTGAATATTTATTAATGGCCAATAGTTTATATCATTTACATAGCTTAATTCTTGTGCAAACAAACTTTAGCTAATCTTAAAAGGAATTCATATTTCCTTAATGGTATAGAACTAATATGTGGCCTCAAGCTGAAAAAATAGATTTATGTATAATGTATGTACCATATGTGTGATCGGCATTTTAGGCTAGATGAATTTCTGTTTAGAGAAGCGTTTTCTGATGCCTTGAAGTCAATATTTGAAGAGCAAGAAGCGTTTGCCTTTCCATTAATTTGGGCAACTTTATGGCTAGGTGTGAAATGAATGGAAGACATCGAACATCTAATATATGTACATATATCGCGAGCAAAAGGAAATATCATTGGATCTGGTGAAATGTGAACTTTTTTTAGGAGCGGAAGCAATTGTTTATGCAAAAATAAAAGTGTGTTTGTTCGAATTGAGTGCTGGAAATTGATATATATACATTTATTTAGAGAGTCTATAATTAGGCAGATGTGTACAGATATGCATATATGAAAGAAAGGAAGGAAAGAAAAGATAGTTCGAAATTTCTAAGATTGCAAGAAACCGAATAATCAAAACTCTCTTATCAATAGGATTCTTTCTGCAACCCTAATTAATATTAAACAATGAATTTGAACTCCAAGATGAAACATAATTGCTTCCAAAATAGGTTAAAGTGGCGAGGCTCTCTGTTGAGCCTCCAATTAGAGCTATGCTCCGTTTTGATCTGCTTCCAAAATACTCTCTCAAATTCAAATGAGAACAAATTGTTTTTACTAATGGCCTTACAAGTAGCTTCCACTTTAAGATTTTACAGCTTGCACAGTGGCTCACACCCCACCGAAGTGGCTCGTAAGCAAAATGATGCCATAAAATCGAAACAAACATGTGAATTCTCTCAAGAAGACGCCACTTTGTGGTGATATTGTTGTTGTTTTTGTTGACTTTATTTTCGGGGGCCAGCTGTTGTTGTTGCCACCTTTGTTTACTTTCGAATTATTGATGTTTCTTACATATTTTTACTTTACATGATATATTTCAAGTGGCACATAGTTTCAAGTTTTGTTTATTAATCATTATAAATAGCGAAATGATAACCGCTTATACACGTTTTTTTGGGAACTTAGTCCAATTCTTTCTCAATTTCTCAATTTATATATAATTTATAAAATATGAAGGGTCGGGAGTGTCAAAGCTGTTGACTTCTTTTTGCTTGTTAATCAATACTCCAGAATCTGGTGAATTCCTTTTCATTGAAACTTATTTTGCTGGTCTTCTGATAAGAAGTCTATGGGAAGAGGGTATAAATTTAGTGCGTTTGCGTTTTCAATCGCGACAAGTAAACCCAACCAAACCATGAGACGATCAATTAGTGTGTGGTAATTATGATTTAAGTAAGAGTATCCTGGCAAATCCACTCACAAGTCCACCTTCCAGCTTCCATCTTGCTGTCGGTGTGCTGGCGGTGATCCTGATGTGTGCGGGCAGTACTCAAGGTGATCAGTATACAGTCACTGCTCGGGAAATGATTCGCATTTACGGAGATTCATCAGTCAGTAAGGAAACCAAATTCGGGAATCTGCAACGCCTAGCTGTCTTCTATGAGCAATATCGCGAACGCATCCAATTCAACGAGCAGGAAAAACAATGGGCCGATCAGCTGCTGTTAAAGTACAAACAGAACTTTGTGGACGGAGCACCGATTCAAGGCGGAAATGCAAGAATAAAACTTGAGGTTGAAGGAAATGTTAAGGATCTTGAATTTAAATTGAAAGACTTGAACAATTCAAGCGCCGGCGTTAATATAAATCGTGGCACGGCACTCTTTGGCCTGGCTACTATTATCACCTGCTATGTATTTAGATCAATGTAGGCACATATAACGGAGGACTTGCTTCAGATCAATGTTTAATTATGAAAAAATGCAACAAAAAAGGTTGATTAAAAAAGTTATATATTTTTCCAACTTTCAAGTGTTCTTGGCGAGCTATAAAATAATATACAAATAAAATGAAATATTCGAATTATCTTGGAAAATCATAATGTGTTTGTTGTTCCTTCTTTGGGGATTTAAGTAGCCAAACTATAGGTCGTTAACATAAAAAGGAAAAAATCTTTGCTCCTTAGACAGGTTTGGTTGGTTTTAAAATCGAAGTTGAAATATAAAACATTCCTTTTTATTTACAGTGGAATTTTGTCCAATTTATTTATGAAAGGGAAATTAATCATCAAAACAAAATAAATTCAAAATAACACAACGTCATAATGCTGTTGTTTTTTTGTTGCAACTCGCTGAAACACAGATCTATAAAATACTTTGGGTCAGACAGTTCAAATCTGGTGAAATTCTTCTTTGATTGTTTTATATTCCCAGAAGCATTCTTGATAACCAATTCACGTACTAATAAAAACATAATATGAAATGAATTCCAAGAAACATGGGCTTATGGGTTTTATATTATTTATTTGTACATATGTATATTCGGAAGCTGGGTTCGATTGTACTATATATAAAATCGTTTTTATTTTGCTGTGCTTCTGATAAGAACGGAACCTGCAGAGGGTATAAATTGTGAACTCTCTTCGCGGATTGAAATTAAAATACTTTTGCATTCCCGTGGGACAGTCGTGTGATAAGTGAATCCAGTCATGATGAGCCGTTCAATTAGTTTGTGGTAATTATGAGTTAAATAATAATCATCCGGCAAATACATTAACAACTTCAAATATGCAGCTTCCTTGCTGTCGTTGGGACTGTGTTCCTGATGTGTGCGGGCACCACTCAAGGAGAGGATCAGTTCACGGCCACAGCTAGACAAATGATGCGTATTTACGGCAATCCATCGGTCAGTAGAGAAACCAAGCAACGGAATCTGGATCGCCTGGCCAACTTTTACCAGCACAACCGTCAGCGTATTCAATTTACTCCTCAAGAAAGACAACAAGCCGATAATTTGCTGCAAAGGTACAATCGGGCAAAGGCTTCCACCGTCCTTGTGGAGGGAGTACCAGCCCAAGGTGGAGTTGCTGCCTCCGTACTTATTCCCCTGGCTGTTGAAGGAGCCACCCAACTAGTCAAGTTGGGAATTGATCATTTGAAATCATCAGCCGGCGGAGTTGAGATAAATCGTTGGGCTGCCATTTTCGGTTTGGCTTTTATTATGGCTTGCTATATATTTAGATCGAAGTCGTTGTAGAGCAATATTTGCCAGGAAACCGACTTAGATCTTTGTTTTGGACTCTGTTCTGATGAATACCGAAGCCAATGTTAGTGAATAATCTGAACAATTTTAGTAATTATGTAATTTAGAGCTTATCTACCAAATAACTTATTTGGTTTATAGAACATTTCAGAATGTTATGTTGACAAACTCAAAAATTTATCTGGTTAGAAGAGACAATAAAGATATTGGAAGTGATCCAGAGCACTACCATCGAAATACCATAGATATGGATGTTAATAGTTATTGTAACCTTGAGAATGTAAAATCGAAGGCCCAATATAAAGCTTAGTCAGCAAATATGCACTTTGTTTTATTTTATTGTTATTGTATTAAATATTCAACTTGAATTGTCGTTTTGATGAGGTAGAGTCAAGTCAAGATCTCTATATATGTTTCTAGAGTCTAGACATAGTCATTAAACAGCAGCATATATTTCCTAACCAATCTGTTAAAGATTTAAAAAAACTCTTTAAGAAGCTCTCATGGAGGACCCATGCTTGCTTTGAACTCTGTGCTCCTTGTGAAACTTCTATCTTAGCTCCCAAAACGAACTTGATTACTTTCAAATCAATAATTAATATTCAGTCTCCGACCTCTGTCTGGCTTAGAATTTATCAATGCATACCAAATTAAATTGCGTTACAAGCTAAAAGTGCTTTAGGCCATTTGAAGTGCAACTCTACTAGTTTTCAGGGCCAGCCTCGCAACTCGAATACAAAAATAAACTCAGACATATCAAATGCAATGCAATCACCAAACCGTGACGTCATTTGTCTGGTTTGGTTTATAAATACGCGACAAACTCGTTTTTTATTTATTTTTTTGTGATTATGTAAACTTCAAACGCAAAAGAAGAAAAAAACGAGCATTTGTTTTGGTTTTTCTCTCCGCCTTTGCATTCATGAATGACTTTCATTAATTGCCGTTGTAAGTTGAGCTTTGCCATGCGCTGACCCACATTTTCTCGGTGGCTCGCTCTCAATTTGCATTTAAAGTGTCTCTCAATCGGTAACTGATCCATCAGGGTTGTAGCCTATAATAATAATCCATAAGGGCATAAACAACCACCGACCAAGGGTGATGCTTTCTCACGCTTCATGATGTCACGCCGTAAAAGAGGTGTAAGAGAATTACAATTACCTTAGACCCAGGGGCGGCGTTTAAGAACTTTCGGAGCATTCAAAGGCCACCCATTCATGGAGAAGAGCAGAGAGCATTTTGTTGGGGGGAAAAGCTATCGCTCGCTCTCTGGGAGGCCAGAGAGTAAACTGATTAAACTACGCCGTGTTATCTTGCAACATTGTACCACCCTATAAACTTAAGCTTTTTTTGTTCTAATTGAAAGCAAAACATAAAATAAATGGCAATTTAGAGTGGTATTTTTAATTGGGGGAACATTTAATGTGTCTTATAATAATTTGTAGAACTAATTTGTATAAATTTCTTTAATTTGTATATTATTCTTTAATGTGTAATTTTAAATATGTATTTTTAAATTTGGATTTTAAGTTTTTTTTTTGTTCAAAAGCGGCTACATTTAGTTTCAAGGTTATAGTGTGACCGCATAGGGTTAAGGTTTTTTTTTAACTTTGATTTCTCTAACAAAATTAATAAATAATATGGTTTAATGAGGATAACAACAAGCCTCTTAAATAGGCATCTGTCTCGCTTTCTTCAGATCTATTTAAATTCTGTCCAAGGTCAGGGATTTGGTTAGCTCTGATTTAGACAATAAAAATATTCACCCTTGTTTTCATTGTTAGATAAATATATTAAAAGAATTTATGTCTGTTTCAATTATTTTTAAGAATTATTTCTTAACACAGCCCTCTCTCATCCCCTTTTAAAAAGCCGGCTACTGCGCCACTGACCCCAAATAATAACAAAGCGGTGTCTGGGCTCAAGCTCGGCGAGAACGTGCCGAAGCGGTAAACACAACATCTATCAAAATGCGTAAATAAAACTCTCTCTCTGCGAGTCTCAAGCTCTCCTTAGCTTTTTTTTTTGGCACTCTGTTCTCCGGGTCAGAGAGGCAGAGCTCTCTCTGGGCGTTTGATAAATACCCATACAGAGGCGAGCCCACAGACTCTGGGAAACATGAGCTTTACTACGATTACTATACGAGAGCTGCTTCTCTGGCGGTGCTCGCAACTTTTTTTTTTTGGACTGGACAAGGCGTACCATATTGGAGGTAGTCGCCGCTGGGTTCAGTATCGAACCGGCTTTCTGCGACAGCGGATTGAAAACGCGGAGCGACAGCAGAGTCGTCGCCGGGGCACAATGTGATAAAGCCGCCTGCCCAACCAGCAAATAATAAAAGAAACCAAACCCAATTTGAATCTTATTTCGGGGCAGTGAGAACTGCGAGAGTTTATTCGAAATACGAAATACGTACGCGCGATTTCTTACCTAACCGCGTGAGATAATCTCATGTGAACTCGCATTGTCTCCTAATAAAACCCCAGAGCCCCCCCGAAAGCTCCAAGTGTTAAACATAACATAAAAAACAGGAGAAGCGTGTGTGTGGTTTGCTTTTAAGCAAATTAAAGTTGAATTACGTGTGCGCCGAAAAAAAAGGCAAAGAAGAAACTGAAGGCCATCCAATCCAAGGGTTGTTCAAAGGAAAATTTGGCTGGCTAGCAAAGGAAAAGTCACGAAAACTCCGGGTGTGTGTGTTTTTTGTGTGTGCGTTGTTGCGTGAGAAAAATCAATTCTGCATTTTGTGGAAATTCGGAGGAGAGAGACAGAGCGAGAGAGAGAGAGAGAGAGGTAGTGAGAACAGGACAGGAACAACCTCAAGGAAAACCCAGTAACCGATGACAATTTGGCTTGACAAGGGGCAATTAGCGAAACCAATGCCATTATGGCTGATAGCGGAGATCCAGGATCCAAGCACAAGGATCCAACAACAACAACCGTAGATGCCGGCGGAGGAGGACAGGCAGCTGGCGGAGGCGATGACGTGCCTCCTCCAATCCCAGCTGTTCGCCGGCGTCGTGCGCATGAGCAGCACAAGCAGTCCTCCTCGAGAGAACAACTGGACGAGGAGGAGAAGAAGGTGCAGAGTCAGGAGAGTCAACAGCTGGAGACATCGACGGTGACGCGTACCTATATGAAAACCATCACCACTTCCCTGACCACCTCGAGCAGCTCCAATCGGGAGGAGTTCGTCCTGGAGGAGCCTTCCCCCTCGCCAAACCAACAACGATTGCGTCAGAAGGTGGCCCAGTACGAGAAAGTATGGTCGGAGGGCTCCAATCCTGTCAAGCGACCCGCCGAGCAGAGCTCGGATGAGTTGCGTCTGGGCGACGACCAACAGGATGACTTCGATGCCGAGAATCCCTTCGAGATTGACGTCCATGAGATTGAGCGCAGACTGCGCCAGGAGAGGCAGCGCGGCTTGGCAGAGGCGGAGGCAGCCAAGCTGGCCTTCCAGCAGGTCCAGCTCCGGCACACGACTCCTCCGCCTCAGCTACCGCCGCGACGAGTGGAGGTAACCAGCGAGCAGGTAGCTAGTCCTTTCAACGTAACCCTTCGCACCACGAGTCGCATGAGTCCTGGTGCGGAGCAGGGCAACGTGGAGGAGCAGCTGTCGCCGTTCAATGTGACCCTGAGAACCACTCGCAGGACCAAGAAGAAGGAGGTCAGGGAACTGGAAAGCTTCCTCGAAGGCGAAAGAACTGTGCGCGAAGTGCCTTCGGCGGATGGCGTCCGCACCATCATCACCTCCTCGATGACCAGCGATGGTGGCTATGCCGAGGAGAAGATCTACCGCCACGGCGAGGGCTATGTATCGCCCAGGGATTCACCATCCTGGTCGCGTTCCAGTTACTCCAGCGAGCGTTCGAGTGTGACGCCTCCGCGGAGCGTGGATCTAACCGCCGGCGGACGAAGGATTCTGATCAAACTGGAGCAGGAAAGTGAACTGGCAGAGGCGGATAGCCACCTAAGGGACGAAACCGACTCGTTTGGTGGTCGCCAGGAGTTGTCCATGGCAACGGGCGGCAACATTGACATTACCGTCGGTGGTAGCAACCCCCGCCGGCGTTTATACCAGCAAACAACTGTCCAGGTGGGTGGCAACGTCGCCGCCGAGCCAACCCTAACCCCCCAAAGGCAGCGGCCCAGGGAACTAGCGCTGGGCACCACGAAGACAATGCTAACATCCACGCCAATTGGCACGAAGGAGCAACCGCAAACGGGTCCGAAAACTCAAGTTAGTCCAGCTGCAGCGTGCCAATTGCGTGGTTCTTCGACGGAAGAGTCCCGAAAAATTGTAAGCCACAAAACGATAACCAGCACAACGACCAAGTCCACATCATCCTCCTCCTCTACCACGTCGCGCAAATTAATCGAACACGAATCGGGATCCGGATCCGGAGCCGGGAATATCTCGCAAATACGCATCGAAAAGAGAACCGCGAGTGACAACGACATCGATAATGATTCGGATACGGAGGGCAGGCCGGCCAGCAGTATAGTGATTGTGTCCACGCCCACGCGTTCCCATACACCGGCATCCACATCCACTTTCATATCCCCAACCGCATCCGCACCAACGGCATCCGCATCCGCGTCGTCGCCGATTACGCCGCACTGTTCGACAGCTGCCCACGCCCTCAGCGGCATCGGCACTTTCAGCAAGAGTCTGCGCCAGGATTATCAGACTCTAGCAACGCAAAGTGGCCGCAGCAACGAATCGCCCAGCGACCAGGAATACCAGGAGTTCCAGTCCACCATGGCGTCGATCAATTACGCACGGAGTAATTCCCAGTACGATTGTCATATCAAGGAGAAGAGAGGTAAATCGGAGAGGAAATGGTTTTTAAAAAATAGCTTTAAAAAAGTCATTACGAAATGTGTTAAAGGGTTTATTTATAGTAAGAAGTTATTACTAAAATCCAGTATTAGTTAAACTAAACTTCAACTTTTGTCAAAGTATATCAGAATGTCGTCTTATCGCTCGTATGTCGCGACTCCATCGATACGTTCTTTATTACAAATATTGATAAAGTATCGATATATCTATATTTTTGCCATTTTTTATCAAAATACAACTTGAAAATAGCGAAACAATGCTTAATGGTAAACTAAGATTCTCATAAAAAATTAAATGTTAAAGCTTAGAGTTGTAAAAATACTATAAAATATAGGAAAAATTATGAGAATTGCATTGCAATTTTAGAAACACTTGAAACCTGATGACCTCATTTTAAAAAACTTGATCATCGTCTTATCTTTAGCAATTTCTCCAAGTTAATCCCCCATTAAGCCTATCATCAGCTTGCTTAGGATCTTATCTTTACCTAGATTTTGCCTGCCCAGAGATAAGGAAGAAAATGGCAAGGTTGAGATATTTTAACCACTTCCCGTTGGGCAAACAATACTTAATTCATAGGGGAGATCCCTTAGAATGTCAAGGTCAGTTGGCGGCACTTTGTGGTTACACAGAGACATTTGTATGCCTAATTAATTATTACACTAAAACAATCGATAAAAAGTATATATATATATTTATACACCGCTAAAATGACATCATCCGTCGCTTCTAGATGTCGCAGTTCGAACTTTAACTTGTTTAGCCGTTTAGGTTGTTGTTATAAGTCAGTCGGTCTGTTGGTCGCGCCCTAAACTTCTATCTGGCGATTTATATTATTTATATAGTCGCTCACAGTGCGTTTGTTATGTATTCGCCTCGCCATATTGACTGTTGGCAAGCAGTTTGTTACCTCTTTCCTTTTGGGGCCCCACAAATATTTATTGGCAGCCAAAAAGCACTCGAAGAACTACCCCCCATAGGACGGGGTTGGATTGTGTGTCTATTATGTGACCTCCTCGGCTGTTATTATGTTAAGCACAACAACCAATTAAGTGTCTGGCAGGCCGGTGTCTCTCTGTCTCTCTAAATGTCTGTCTGTCTGTGCCTCTGATCTGCAAGTGGATCGAACAGTCTGTCCTCCCAATGACTGGCGTAAATTTTGGGCTGCATTTCGAAGAGCTGTTTCTATACAGTATATTATACATAGTATATGCAAATATTTTTTGTAGACACATTTTTTTTGTATCTATAGATACGCCAACTGACTGTCGTTTTGTGTGCATTATCTGGAATATATGATGTTGATTATCGGGCCAAAAAGTTCTCTTCTTGGCACAAAGAATACTTTATGGAAATTGATTTTTCATGTTTGCTGCCGCCAGGAGAGTTTTGTGGGGTTATTTTTATTAATAGATGAGATTAAAAGGTTGTGACGAGGCCAGACAGGTGATGGATGAGATTATAAGCAGTGTGTTATACAATTTTAGCATATATAATACTTATATTGAGAGTACTTTAATTCCACTTGGCGCTTGTATAAAATTAGATTTTCTGTTAAAAAAATCCCTTTAGATATTTCACTATATATTTTGTGAAGACATTCGGTAGTTAAATACGTCTTCATATGACAATTAGTGAGCATAAATCAAGTTTGCGTGAGTTTAAGTATTATTTTTCACTTCTGGGATCATCGTCAATGTCAGCATAACGGCTCCTGTCTGTCAAATATTATGATGTTGCGTGTCTGAGCCAACTTTTCGACTACTTCCTTTCGATAAATCCATTTGACAAAGCAACCAGAATTTGGCCTAAATGTGTGAGCAGCCAGTCGATGGCACACACAACCAAGATATGTACATCGTAATACATCGACACGAAACAGCTCTTGATAAATTTATAAAAACGGCAAAACGTACGTCAAGCCTTCACTAATTGATGACATTCACATCTACTATAAAGTATTGAGTGAACTATTGATTGGTGTAGCTTTTGACTTGGTTTCAATACATGTCCTCACTTTCCCAGCAATTATCATTAATGCCATTTTAATGGCTGCAAAAATGTCGAAAACAAAAAAAAAACCTACAACTCTTTCAATATTTATGATACCGCTTGCGGTGTATTTATCGGATATTGAGAGCTTCATCAAGGCACATTTCAAAACCAAATATGATTTATGTGGCCAGCGGGATAGAGAGATATTCAATGCTGGGGCCCAATGAAAATGAAAATGTTTTTGTAAATTTCTAACGCTGTCTGATCTGTCTGATCAATCCATTGGAACAAATCCCCAACCGGCAGCCGTACAACTGAGATCATCGTCGTCGAGTTATTTATTTATTTATTGATTCCGCTATTGTCTCCGTCGCCAACTGTCAGTTACGATAATTTATAGGGCATACACATGTAGTTTAGCGGCTTTTAATTGATGCCTAAAATGCGGTCCAGAGAAGTTGGCGCCCGCATTTGCTGAAATTCGAGCTGAGATTTGTAAATTAAGAAGCGAAACAAGTTTACGCCAAGCCGAACTTCAAGTACACACTTGGCACTCGCAAACAAAGTTCTGCTCTTAACCCACAAAGTATACTTGATGTGGGAGCTGATCGGATCGGGATGGAGCCTCCAGATGTTGGTCATGTGGCAAAGAAATTAAAAAATTTCGGCATTTCGTGGCTTCCCTCCTCTTCAGTTTTCAGTTTTAAGTTCGTGGGCAGATCTTTAGAAGTTCTCTTATGGTGGCGTTGCTTCGTTGCTTCATTGCCCATTTTTGCGGTGTTCTTTGGACAAACAACAAATGATCTTTTTTGTAGTCTCGTTTTTTGTTGCCTTATTTATTTTCTTTACATTTTTAGGTGCTCAATCATTTAGTTTTGAGTTTGAACTATCCGTGTTATCTCTCTGCTGGTCTTAGTGAACGGTATTAATGACAAAAATAAATAAACACTGTGAAACGAACGCCTTTTGATTTCGGTAAACAAGAAGCCACTAGGGTGTACATATACTTAGTTATGACGCAATCAGCTGCCACTTGACTGAATGAATATGTATGAACATATCGTATTTGCATCTAATATTTTCGAGTAGCTGCGAAATCTACTCATTCCGACATGTTTGGGTTAGGGAAGGGTAGTAGTTAGTGGATGTTAAAGGCAATGGAGCGTGAAGTTAAGTAATGCCATTTATAAGACTCTCCAACATGTTGTTGTTGGCAATTTATGCGGCTTTTTCTGACACCGCAGGTGACAACAGCAAGTGCAACTCGGGACACGCCTCACTGGGTTTCGTGTGATGATGTGGAAATTTAAATTTAAACTGAATTTAAACAGTTGATATAATAATTATAAGGCTTATGCTGATGAATGATCATCATCTCCAATGTCTATGTGGAAGGTGAACATTTTTATTTGTTTTGTATATGAAAATAAGGCTACCCGAACTTTGGAATGTAATCTTAAGTCGTTTGGGGGCAGCCTTAGGTTAGATAAAGTTTTCATTTTTAGATTTATTACTTCTAGCTTCCAAGTTTTAGGGGGTTTTATGGAGGTATACTTTTTTACATATATATGTTAGATAGTAAAGGCATTTCCTTAGCGATAAAGTTGGGGAATAGTTAAGGTCTCTGAGCTTTTTATATTTATATATATTTAAATAGTTTTTGTAGTATTTTAAAGATTTAAAAAAGGCTTGTGTTGCATTATAATTTCCAAAGGGGTTGGGTGTTGTTAAGGCTGAGTGTTGATGAAGGAAAAACTCTTGATTTTAATACAATTCTTAAGTGATTATATATATTTCTTTTTATAATCAAACCTCATATATATTTTACATTTATCTTCGTTTAATTGGTATTTTGATATTCAAATTTTCTGTATTCTCTATTCCCCATTACGCAATGTGTTCGGCTTCCAAATAATTAAGCAAATAAACATTAGTTTTTGTATTACGGAAATTCACTGACACTGCCTGTTTCTCCAACCGCGAACATTTCTAGACTCGACGCATTTCCGTTGAATAGATCAGAACCCCGGCAGCATATGCTCTATATCGTCTGCATTCAAACACAACACAACACTCCACACACTCCCCCTTTTTTCCCAACCCAAAAACTTCCATTCGATTGCCTTTTGTTTATGCAAATGTAGAGGAACATTTTCTTGTATTTGGTGTTTTATTTTCGTTTTTTTTTTTGTAGGGAAACCCAAACAATTAGCTATGCGTGAAAGTAAATAAACTATTTTTACCGAACACTTCTTTTTTGTGTCCAAGCTTCGTGTGGCTGGTTTGTATTTTGTAACTAGGCCAACTCAGACAAACGGGCGACTGAAGCTGAATATACAGTGGGGAGCAAAAGTGATTCCACGATCAACAGTTTCATGTTTGAGAGTACATAAAAATTAAACGAATAAAGTAAATGACAAAAACTTTTTTTTTATTGAACACCTTAT
>JAEIHY010009011.1:0-12277 GCA_018904565.1 Drosophila tsacasi | reverse complement strand
GATGTTTCGATGTTTTTAAGAGATAACATCGATGTATCGATACATTGCCGATGTTTTTTCAGCAGACCTCATAGCCTATTCTCCATTATATTTCTACTTTTTCTGATTTTTACATAGTACATTTTATTATAAAAAAAAATGTTCATTAAATTTATAAAATTTTTTGTTTTGATTAAAAAATTAATTTGTTTTATTTTAAAACCTATTACGACCTCCTTTCGGTTAGTGCGTCTTCCGGTTATAACGACGTAAAATCGTAGGTCCGTTGAAAGTCATTATACCCGGATTCAACTGTAAATATATTAAACCCCTATTTGCATAATTCCTAAATGCCAAAAAACAAGGAGAAAGGCGAATCAGATAAATCATCAAGTATTAAATTAACCGCACTAAAATAAATAGCCATAAATAAGAGAGAAGCAAAAAACATTTTGTGTGCTCTGCATGTATGCAGCTTTGAAAAAAAATAAAAATCGGACAAATATCCAATTCATTAAATGCGAAATAAACATTTAATATTATGGTGTTTCCCGCAAAACCCCTCATCTTGTCTGGTTATGTTGCCCAAAAACACAAATAAATGGTAAAGCAAAAAAAAAATAGTGGCATAAATGCTAATAGAAGGCAAACCAAATGTTTTGGCAGCTTATGAAAAATTTAATAAACGATATTCAGCAGATTCTCAGTCCCGAAAAGGGACCAGGAACGACTAAAGGTCCCTGAGAAATTTAATTACTGCATTTTCCCAGAAGAATAAAAGTATAAAAACCAGAAGGAAGAATTAACATAAATTTTTTGAAAGCCGCTTAGGTCAAATGAAAACCAGCCGAGCTGAATGAGAGAAGGTTCAAAAAGGGCCACGCCCATCATTTCATTAGATGGCATTCCTGATTTGAGTAACGAGTTCCTTTTAAAATAACCCCGAATTGGGGACTGGCGTTTGCGTTTCTGGATAAGCCGAGCATAAAATGCAACCTTTAAAATAAAAGGATGCACTTCGAAGGGTTCATTTATAAATACAACTGATTGTATTTTGTAAAAGTGCTTCCGAAGAAGAAGAGACTAAAGTTTAGGCTTACTTGCAATTAATTTATGTGCATACACATTAAATAAAATTTAAATATTAAGTATATCAATTTTGTAAAAATATTATTTAATATACTGCTAAATTCTTATTCGTTGAACTTGCTATTATACAAAATGGATGCTTTCTTTACTCTGTGACGAGTGGCTAAGTGGAGGGACTACAGCCAGGGAATCGGGGAGTGGGGGGACACCTTTAATTGGCCACTCCGATGCTGAATGGCATAATGGAGTGGCATAAATCTACTTAACACCCGAACAGATTGCAACGCAAACATGATTGTTGTAGGCCGCACTCATTTCCTGCCACGGGTTGGCATTGTCCTTCCCCTCCCGAGCCAGGGGGATTTGATTAACATTTCGTCAAGCCTTGACTGGAGAACAAAAGCAAACACAGCAGGGAATACAATGTGGCATTGATTTGTGCATTTCAGATGTCTCCTTGCGGCAGTGTGCGGATGGATGAGCAATGTATTCTTCCCCTCTAATGCTTACGCATATGGGGTGTTCTGCTATACTTTTCTAGTCGTCACACAGTGGGAGTAGAGATACCCTAAATCCATAAAAATTTCTTCAGTAATGTTGTCTCTTTTTGTAATATGACATTTACAATATTTAATACCTTTCTTCTCCTAGTTCTTCAGTGTGCAACATCTTTTCACCACTGTTCAAGATAAACTTGATGGCTCCGAACAAGTGACGTGAACATGTGTGTTTTTAGTATAGTGAAAACTTGTTAAAGCCCAGCAGCATGCTGTTGCTTACTTCGGGGAGCAGCCATGCAAATTTTTGGACCGTTAGCGTAGTTAAAGCCACAAGCCGGAAGTTGTAAAGACAGTGAAAACAAATGTCTCACTTGGCTTTTTGACAGCCTCTCGTAAAGCGCTCCAGCTTGAGGGCCCACCATACCCACCCGAAATTCGCCGACAAAAAGTGTCCTTCCCAAGGAACTTTTTGTCTTGGATAGGCCTTGTATACATACTTAGAGTAAAGTGCTCGTGTATGTGTTTGGATTTATGTCGCGTATGCGACAAGTTCCAAAGTTGGGTCGGAGGAGGAGCCCACGAGCGTGTGGACGGGAATAGATGCGAGGAACAGCTTAAGCTCGGCCAGAAGTTTGGCGCACTTGACAAGAGTCTGCAAACAAAATTAGGATATATTTGCCGCACACACTATGTTGGTTAATTTAAAGACCTGGCCTTGAGGGGAGTTGCCTTGGCGTGTAAAGAAAACCCAGCGAACTGGGTTAATAGATAAACCTTAATGGGCGTCATTCCAGCCATTTGGGAAGCCGGGGCCCTTGAATATATTTTTTGAAGAAAGAAAATCTTTCGTGAAGGTTGCGCAGAGGTTGCGCCATTTTCTACAGCGAATATTTTACTCTTAAATAATATTTAATGAGCTGGACATGAACAATAATAGTGATGATACTTAAATAAATTTAGATAAAGACGCAAATAAGATTGGATTGTGCGAGAAGATAATCCTAGATCGCTGGCCAAATGAATGAAAGGAATATTATATAGATGACCTGACGTTTTGTGTAGTTTATTATTAAAAATATTTATTATCCTTCGGATTATAATTGTAACGTGCATGTTCATTTTCAATTAAGACATGTATTAAAGATTACATCCAGGTTAATTTATGTTATTAGTAATTTATTTCTTAATTAACTAATGCCGTTTAGGGCCCACAGTTCTTTGATCACGGCTAGACTAGACGAAATCAAATGGCACCTTGACAAACTCTTAATCAACACAATAAACTCGGCTCGCCATTGAGTATAGGGGTTGTCCCATTCGATAAGCGCTGCTCGACCCAGCTCACACTCATTCATTATTAACTGCCAAGTGGCATGCAAATTGCAGGTATTTGGTCCTTTGAAAGTATTCTATTCTATTAACCTTTCTATTCCGTTTGCCACATGTCGCCTTTCGATTCGCTTGTTTGCCTTTCGGAAGGAAGGAAGTTTATCGACTTACCCAGTCCCTAGGGGATCGCATTTGTTATTTCTGAAAAATTTGTCTGTCTGACTTTTGTGTGACTTTGTCGCTTCAATTTGCGCGTGTTTTCAGCTCGCCCTGGCTTTGTTCTCAAAGCCTTATTTATTTTATTTTATTTCGTGGGTTTCGTCAAGTAGTGGCTGCTGCTCGAGGACCTTGGTCATTGTCATAACAAACAGGTTGATTTGGGTAACAAGCGGCCAAAGCGGCAGCCAGGCGAGACTTGCCCAGGAATTCAGTGCAATTTATATGATCCTAGTTGAAGCAGAGCTGTGTGTGTTTCATATTCGCTACACCAAACGTAGATGTGTTAAAAATTATTGAAGTTCAATCAGGCATTTACACTTTCAATTTAAGAAGATATAAGAAATACAGAAAATAAGAGATTGCCAATATATACAGCTTTGCAGGCACTAGAAATTAATGTAAGAACTTGGTTACTCTAAAACCCTGGAAATTGGGAAGTGTTTTTACTTAATAGAATGCGTATAAGCCAATCGAATATTGGAATTAAATTGGAATATAATTGCTCTTCCTAAAGCTAAAATAAACGAATCCTCACTGTATATTTTTGCAGTGCACTTTGAGTGAGTTCCAAAGTGTTGAGGTGCTTAGCTGACTTTCCTGACTTCCCAGCCAGCGTATCCCCGCTGTGGGACATGTCGTATACGTAACATAAGCTAGTGGCCTACAATTACAAAGCACACTCACCCAGCAGGTCCAGGTCCTGGTTCTGGCTCCGCCTTCGTTGTGTGAGTATGAGAGTTTGTCTGCTCAGCCTAGACACTTCGCACTGCCAACTGGCTATTGGCCACTGGGACTTTAAGCCGCTTTGAAGGCTGTCGACGGGCCGAAAATGCTTGTCTGGCCGGAGATTTGGCGTTTGAGGTCCTTCGTCCGTCTGCCGCACGCACACACTTCGCCCGAACGCACACGCACGCACAGCCGGAGTGCAGGAAATCCTTTCTGCCGGAGGCAATTAAAACGATTCGACTGTTTGACTTGCGCCGTGTTCTCGTTGCTGGCTTTTGGTAATTGTAGACTCCCTGGTTCATATATCCCTCAACAACATCTTCATGGCTGCCACGATTTCACTGAAAAATGTAAACGTTTTTTGTTTGTTGTTACTTCTTTCCTTTCCTCGTCCTTTAGGGTGGCTCAGAGCAGAAACGTTTCGTTGTGCCGCACACAAATATTCGGCAATTAATCCCAGCGCGATGGGCGGGTGATTGGGAAGCTCCCGGTGCGTACCAGTGATGGTGAAGGCGGAATTGAAATCGGACTGCCTTACGAGTACGCGTACTGGCACTCGCACTCGCTCCCATAATATGGGCAGGCGTCAGCCGGCTGGCGTGTGTCATCTTTAATGGCAGCCATGGCGACGGCGAGTTGAAGGGGCTGGGAAAGGTATTTGCCTCCGCTTTTGGATTTTTGTTGCTGCCGCTGTTGCGGTTTGTTGTGTGATCTGATCACGTATTTGCCGGGTCAACAGCGGTAGCAACAGCGAGGGTGACACTTTGTGGGCCCGGCTGGGCGGGGATATTCTCAAATAAATATTTCACATTAGGGCAGAAGGCCGAAGGAAGCTTTTTATAATCTTACGGGCTTACTTTTGAGTCGCTAGATTTCTGGGAAGTGGGTAACATAAACCAGGGATTTGGGCTAAAGTGGTTGGGCATCTAAATATAGGGGACCACTTCTTCTTCCGTTGCCCCTAAAGTGTTGCCTTAAAGTTTTGAGTTGGAAGTATAGTTTAGGACCTATACAGCACCTCAGCTAAAGTAAAACAAACTCCATAGCTCTAAATTTTTAAAGGAAATTCGTTCCAACTTAAAACGTCTCATTGTTCGTTAAATTCGGGTTCAATTTTATCCCTCTTAGATATTTGTATGCAACTGACAACTTATCTGAACTGGCGGAGGAATAATTTGTGGGCTAAAATGTCCATATTCACTCATAGATCGCTTAGGCAGCCACCCGCCGAGTTGCTCTCGAATGTGCGTTTCACATTGTTTGCATTTCATTGGGTAGGCTCATTAATACCCATCTGGGCCAAGTAGTGCCATTGATATGCCCGGCACGCCTTGACTTCCAGACCGCGCACACATCGCACACAATTACCAGGACCCGCTGCCGCCTGGGCGGTTCATTCATAAAAATCGTGCGTCTCCGCAGAGTTAAAGCTTTAAACACCAAACAACACACACACACACTGACAGTCAACTTGAGTGCGGACTTCTTGCACAATTCGAGTTGCCTACTTTTTGGGGCCGCACAAACAGAAGCCGCAGCACAAATCGAAATCCGCGCGCGTATTGCGCCGGAGTTTTGGAATTTGAGCGAACTTACTGCGGGCACACGACCAGACGACTCGGGACTTGCACGGGAACTGAAACTGAAATCGAAACGAAGCGATACGAAACGAGCCTGATTGGGTCGCAGCAGCCGCCAAATGGATGAAGCTGAGTTACTTCGTCGACAACGAAAGTGAAACGTAACGCATACGCAGCGTTGACCCGCTTCCCCACATGGGCGTCCATCGGAAGCTTTTACCCTTCGCGAGCTTTCAGAGAGGAAATCTGTTTTCGAGAGAGCGCAAGGACTCCGAACAGCTGACTTTTGTTATTAAATCCTGCCGACTTGCCGGGCGGCCGCCTCTCGATTTGTTGTTGTCGTTCGTATGTCCGCTTATTCCTCCTCAACGCGGTTTTGTCTATGAAAAGTTTTGTTTGCGGATTATCAAGTAATTGATTGCATTACCCGACTATCAGCCAAGGATTTCGGTTGCTGTTGATATAGCCAAGGTCACGCTAAACCAGTTCGGCAAATATATTACTGCCTACTAGCCCACTCTTGAGGTCTTTGGGTGGTTAACCGAGCTTAAATTGGACAGGATATACAAATGCGGCACTTGGCGCAGAGCAAATGATAAAGAGAGAAGATAGATTATGTAATTAATTATTTAAACGTTTAATTGGGATATATTGATGGATTTGAGATGTACATTTCTCCAGTTGGGAACTCATTTGAATAAACTTGTGGAAATACTTTGATTATCTTTAATATTAAGACGAGTTAAATAAAGAATTTAATTAGATATAAAATACTATTGCGTTGTCTTACTTTAAATTTTAAAGGTTAAAAAACACATCATGGCAAAACTAATTTATAATAAATTTAAAAAAAGCATACTTAGCTCAATTACTCTCGGGAAAGTTGTGTTGAAAACGATTTCAAATCTGGAGGAAGATACATAGAACATTGAAGTTTGATTAAAGAAGCTGACTACCTCCCGAAATCATTTGCAGTTCATAAAAAATTCAATGGAATATGACCAAGGATAAACTTGGGATTCAGATCCAAGTATTATCGCTTACATGAATTCTTACAGCTACTCTCTGTATCAAATACCTGGTTTTATTCTTAACACCCGAACAATTAGGCATTTAAAAGCTTTTTAAGCACACGTCCTCGTCCCCCATACATCAAAACCATTTTATGAATGAACAAGCCGTATATGTACCACCGTATACACAGCTATGAAGCCTAATTGTCTTCCTTCCTGTTTGGTTCGGTTCCTGGCGGGCTGCCATTATGTTGATAATTTGATTCTCATTGTCGGCGCAAGGCGGCTTTGTGCGTTTCATTGCCTGCGCCCTAAAATGCCATTATATTCTACTTACTTTTGCGGCTGCCTTCGTCGATTCTTGCATTTAATAGGAATTTAATTATGTGTGTGCGGCATGAAAATATTTACTTTTGTACGCCGCTGTTGCTGGCCGTGCCTTTGTGACGCGGCAATTTATTTGAGCCAGCCGAAATCTTGGACTGAAAATATGCCCCAGCATAGGCCTATTTAGTCATTAATAACGAAAGCATTTTAATTACTTGAGCGGCTTTGCGTGATATGAGGGGAGAAATGGCAGGGATCTGTGAGAGTGGGCAATCAGATTTAGGGCCAAATTATGTTATCCGATGAGCTTGAGTACCTTGTTTTGGGCTTTGAATTAGTGACTTTTAAGTTTAAAGGGTTTTATGAAGGATATATTATATATATTATATTTAAGTGGACTAAGAAGAAAGAGAATTAATGGTTTATAATTAGCTTCTTTGAAGCCAGAGCCATTTACTTGATTTTTTCGTGTAACGAGGTGTTATTTCAAATGTAATTATTAAAATATAAATTAATATTGTATCCTTTAAAGGCTCATTACTTCAAATACGAACTTCAAAAAATTTTGAAAGCTTAATATGAACTTTTTCAGGACATTCATCAAAGAATAAATATATAATACCCAAACCAAAAAAGGATTGCTGAAAGCTGTCCGAGCTTTAAGTTCTAAAGAGCTTTTAGTAGGGACTCTTGTCATATTTGGGACTAACTAGGATCTAGTATTGGCATAAACACAAGTTATACCTGACTTATGAATGGTATAAAATATGTGTGAGTAATATATCTCAAGAAGCAATTAAATTATTTTCAAGCCACATGAAAAAATTAAAAACTGTTTAGCTGGTAGAACCGACAAAGCCACACAAAAACTGGGCCTTATTAATCCATCATAACATTTGCAACTCTTTATACGTGCTTATTTTCCTATACACAATTTCCTTTCCATGCCCACAGAATTTTATTGCTTAACTTTTCGGCACGAAGCCTTTTTGCCGGCCAACTGACCTTTAGATAGAAGGTTGGCCCAGACCTCAACGATGCCCAAAAAAAGTTTTCACAGGTCAAAGAAAATATTTTGGATGGGCAACATAACAATATGACAAGTTCCCTCCGAAGGTAAGGACAGTTGGACCCACCCCCCACACACCTTGCGCTTGTGTTGACTTTGTGTTTGTCGTGCAATAAAACAGAGAAATTACCCTTCTGTAAGAAGTGGCCAAAACAGTGTGGTGAAAAAATCGAAGGGGACCAAATGGCACCCGAAACCGCAAACTTTTTAACTCGATCGACGACGGTAGAAATGCATGAAAATCTGTTTAATTTCGCAGATGCGGCTAACCGTTAACCGCCGAGAGAAATAGAGGGAAGGCAACCATCTGCTTGATTACATTTCGTTTATTTCACTTTCAAGCAAGGCGGGCCCTCGAACCTTGTCGAGGTTTCGCTTAAATAAATTGAAAACTGTTTACGGCCTTTGTTCCGCAAAGGCACCACTAACAAGAAGGAAAAAACTAATTAAATTGGCCATTTGCCTGCCGCTAAAAACTTGGCCAGAAACTTGGCTTAGCTTTCGACACCTGCGAACATGCTTACACTTCCTGGCAAAACTTTTGGTCAAACCGGCTTTACATGCCGGGCACATAACTCATTTCGGGCATCCCGCTACTTCCCCCTTTGAGCACTCGAAACTTGGGAAATACAAATATAAATATGTACATGCATACACGGATACCTATATAGCGAAAGTTTCAATGTCCGCCCTCAGCCGTCAAGTGTCTTATCTGGAGGCTTTAATATCGAACTCATTTCCACCTGCCTCACCTTGACCGACTCACCTTGCCCGGCTTTATTATTGGCAAACTTTTTAAATGACTTTCGCTCAATAGATTTATGAATATTTTCGAGAGCCATCATCCGCACGGGCCTAATGACGGATCTTGGTTTAATTTCAAAAGCCAAAGTTGCTCTCTGATGGAATGGTAAAAGCACCAGATGACTCAGGCCACAAAAAGGAAACTCATTCAATTAACGCGCCAATTTCAATTCAATAAATTTGAAGGAGTTCGCCTAATGGCTTTGGCAATCGGGTATAGCAACATTTTCGATCAATATGGCAAAAATTATATGTAATATGCAAATAACAAATTTACCAATTTTTCAGCAGTTTGTAATAGAGCAGAAATTTTTTTCGAACATGTAAAATTTACAAACTGCCAATTTAGGGCATACAGTCAATGAAGTTTACTTTATCTGCGGCCATTCCCTTCGGACATCAACTCTTTTTATAGCCCCATTAAGGATATATTAAAATCAACATTGTGGAATTTTTATGACTCGGCTCAACAATGAGGGCCATGTTGTGGACACGTTCTGTCCTTAACTAGACAGCGGTCAGCGGTCAGCGGTCGGCGTTAAATATTAGCGCCTACATGTCGTATACGTAATTGTGCATACACCATGTTGCTCGGGGCGATAACGAAGGAGTTTTAAAGACCACCCTCTCGTGGACAGCGAAGAATTCCTGCACGGCGCAATAATGTACTGCCTCGCACAGCTGCAACTGCAAAAGCCATAAAACTTAGGCACTGAAGAGGGGAAACGGTGACTGATGAGGGGAAACGAGCCAAAATAATTTAGAGAGCAACTTAGGGACATTGTCTTAGCGCTCGCCGAAGCCAACGAGATGGAAATCTCGAAGGAACTCACTTGTTGGTTCAAGTTTATTTTGTTTGTGTTTTCAATTGAAACTTTTTTGGGGTGAAGCAAAAGAACATTCCAAAAAAGTTTGAAACTCACAGCATAATTCATTTGGATTTTCGTTTCACCGAGAATTTAATAGGTACCATTTAATTTAAGTTGACGAAAATGTATTCATTAGTTTTCTTTTGAAAATGGGGCTCATTTGGGATCAGAGCAGAGCCAGCTCAATAGAAAATATCTACCGGAGAAATATATTGAAACTCAAAAACATTTCCGTAATTGTAACTAAGGCACGATAAAGCAATATCCATTTAATCGTCAATTCTGAAGCCTTCAGCCTGCCGTAAGAGGTCTATTCATAAATATAAATATACGGCATTTGCTTAGCAAGTACAATTTCCTGGCTAAACTGAACCAGTATTTAAGAGCTACAACTTCAAGAGAAGCAAAGTTAGCTAAGAGCAAATCTCCCAAGAGACAGTATTGCCAAAGTCTTTTTGTAGAGCGGATAAATAAAATAAATAAAAGCTTTAACAATTGAATAATTTTATTTTCTTTTACTTTACTTTACAAAAGATTTTAATTTTTTTACATCGAAGGTAATAATTTCAAGTTTGCCCATTAATAACACCGTCACATACAAAACAAATGTGGTTCCGACTTTAAGTACATATGTATTTCAATCTAGCCATCTGATTCATAGCGGGGTTAGAGAAAAAATGTAAAGCCAAGTACGAAGGAGCGCGTAAGCCTAAGCCTGATTAGGGGCCCAAAGTGGCCAAGTCTTATAGTTTTTTTAGAAAACCATTAACTGGGCTCATACAAAAAATCCAATGAAAAGAGAAATGGCAGCAGAGTTTGCATAATATAATGACTCAATTTATTTATTTCCTCTTACAAGACCTGTTCTTTTTAGATACACGTTATGTTATTGTAGCTTTATTTTTATTATTTGTCTACCATTGAATTTGGTATTTTCTTAGCTAATGCACTACCAATGCATTAGGAGATTCAATAAAAGTGTCGACTGATTCTATCTTCTCTAATGAATATTTGAATTAATCAGGGCCGCAGAAAGAAAATCGGGGCCCGGGGGTAATCAAGTCCATACTGCTAAAAAAAAAATTGTCGGGCCCTCGCGGGCCCTCTTAGAAAACTACGGGGGTAATCCCCCCGTCACCACCCCCCTCTCTGTGGGCCTGGAATTAATGCTGTACTATCTTTACACTAAACCAACACAGATTAAAGAATTTGAAACACGTCAAAAACGCTTTTCAACTTTTTTCACTCATCCAACAAAAGGCAAAAGCGTTTGCCATAGCTAACAAATAAAAAGTAAAAACATCCGAAAGGACCCCAAATAAGAGAAAAAACTAAGAGAAAATATCCCAGCAGCGTGTGTTCTTCACTTTGGGAACGGACAGGCACTTAAGTTGTCTATAAAAATTATAATTGTGGAAGCTTCCACAGATTCTTATTTGAAAAAAATCTATAATAAAAGAAATAAAATGTATACATACAAAATTGGTTTTTTATCTCTAATAAATAAGTTTAAATGGGCTTTACAGATTAAAAATCGTATTATATGTTCTTCGTTCAATTTGTGATGACCATCTAAGTTTGAATCCACAGAGAGGTATATTTATCGTTTTCCCTTTATTAACATATAAACCTTCAGTAGTTGGCGTTCTGGTGCACTCCATGGGACTTCCCTTCCAATTAGCCGACAATCAGCATGTTATTCTCCATAACTTGATTACTCGTGACACCCGTGTAAATGAACCAAAATAAACTTTGGGGATAAAGGACCACTGACCCAGCGGAAATCGCACGCTAAGCGTAACAATAAACACAATTTGCGATTCCTCTGCCCGTAATTTCGGCTGTGGGTCAATCAGCTGTGGAAGGTCGCTATAATTGAGATATAGTGTGGGCGCGGGGCATCCGAGTCCCAAACGGAATTCAATTGATAGGCTTGTCAAATTGGCAGACGATTATAATTTGCCATGTGCACAAAGAATCCGAATCAGCCAGACGCTGGACTGAGGGATCAATAGATATAGCAGCGTCAGGTCAAAGTTTTTCCAGCCACATAACATTCGGGCTATGTTTCAGTATCGCATTTGCAGTTAATCTTTTACTTTTATCTTTAT
Organism: Drosophila tsacasi; assembly: GCA_018904565.1. Lineage (NCBI taxonomy): Eukaryota > Metazoa > Arthropoda > Insecta > Diptera > Drosophilidae > Drosophila > Drosophila tsacasi. The sequence goes on along the minus strand of JAEIHY010009011.1, from coordinate 662 downwards.
TTGCCCTTCTGGGAAAAGCCGGGAGAAACATGACCATAAAGGACCCCGATACAGTTCACTGTAAGTGCGAATGGCGCCTTTCAAGAGTCACCGAGTGTCCTTGACATTGATGGCCACAGAGATGGAGTCTGAACGATTTTTTTCTCTTCTGCCCCAGATATAATTGCTTCCTGTGCCATGTTTATCAAGCCAAAGTCAAAGTCAAAGTGCAGCGTAATAGATGTATGAATGTGCGCAGAAAATACCTGTCAGTTTCATGTTTGCCATGACTTGTGAAAACTTTGGCAATCTACCTTGGGAAATGGGTATTTTGATTGGCTTCCAAGTAGGCGGTATCCAACGGCCGCAGACTCTTATTTCAATGAAATGTGAAAAACGCCACATTTCGGGGACATTATATAGTTATGTTTTTCTTTCAGTGTTGAGCTTCTTTGGGTGGTACTTTGCTTCCGTTAGCCATGAAAATAAATGCGCAACAATTCGTGTGCACCGTTTTCCATTTTCCATGCATACATCAGGACTTTCACTATTGAGTATCCCGGCATTTGGAGGGTTTCGGCAATTGCCTTCGCAGGACCGAGACGACGCCACAGAATGCTGAGACTAGACGCTGAAAATACTAGCTGCGAGGAGCATTTGGCCATAAAGTTTTCACTGTCACT
>JAEIHY010008992.1:0-14980 GCA_018904565.1 Drosophila tsacasi | reverse complement strand
CCGCAGCTTTTGTTTCTTCTACCATTCTTTTCGTTTTATTGCCGCTCAAAACGGCGCTGTTAATTAAATTAAGGCAAATAAAAAGGCGCATAACCAACTGGTTCGCAATGAATGCGGAGGAAATGCTGGCAAGTAAGTAAAGATGACAAGGTATGTGTGCGCCGGCATTGAGAAACTTTCTTCAGTTGCTTTCAATGGTATTTCGGTCAGAAACTACCCAACGATGATGTTGATAATGACACGCCGAACATGGAGCTTAAGCTTCAGCTTCGGCTTCGGTTTCGTCCAAATCAAAGATTGATAAAACGGTATTTCCGGCTGACCTGCAACCATAAAATCAAACGCACATAGCCGGCGAACAATGGCCTGGAGCCGCTCGAGTCGCTCGAGTGGCTGGCCAAGTGCGATATGGCCAATTAAAATCGATAATTAAGGCCTATTGCTCTTGAAAACCCACACAGAGACCCTTGAGTAGTGCACGCTCTAAAAGTGAACAGCATCTCAAGTGAACTTTCGCATGAGTGAATCGGTTTTATCGGGCTAAAATGGTCTGAGTACTTTCGACTACTCGTAGTCCGACTTGTTTGATTTCTACGGGGAAAATTAATAAAGATTAAAGGGATACCCAGCTGGCCCCACTTTCCTACTTAATTATAAATTTAAATAATACGAAAAAGTAAATATTATTTAACTTGTCCTACTCCATCCAGTGTGTTTAGTTTTTTCCCAAATGAAAGTTCAGGGTATCGTGTTTGCTGTCTCAGCTCTTTGAACCAAGTGTCAATGTCCAGGCTCACTGATGGCTTTTCGTCACGACCGCGGGACCGGCTTATGCGATGACGATATTAATAATGAAATGTGCATGCTTTTTGGCAGGAGCACACCAACAACTTCGGCCAACATCAACTTACACAGCCGCTCGAAAACAACTTGAGTGAAAGTTTTTTGCTACGGCCACAAAACTCACTCTCGGTACGAGTATTTATGTCCATAGCCACAAGTGCGAATGCGAATCCAGTGAATTGAACCTGCGCCCCTCAAAAATACTCGAGAAATCCCATTAGAGCTGGGCAGCTGCTGGTCCAATCTCCAAATTACACTCTGGCCGCCTTTGTTTAGCCATTGTTATTGTTACTGTTATTGCTTATTGCTGCGGCCATTGTCTTGTTGTCCCCTGTGTAATTAGTGTGCCGAAAGAGATCCACTCGAAAGTTCCAAGCGGGGTTGACACGGGCCACTTAATGGATTATGATTCGCTGGCACTGGAAAATTTCACACCTGACCTAAGTCAATACTTTCCGCCGGCTCTGGCCATTAATCATAATGTGTCCAGTGGTGCGGATGTGGTAAAAGTGCTTCTCCAACTGCGTTTCTGCACCTGCTGCATCCAATCGACGCTCTATCAATGTCACACACTTCGCATTTCGATGTTGTACTGCGGTCATTGTCCATTAACGGGAGTGTGTCTGAAATTCAAATGAAATCGATTGACATTCACACCGGGAATTTGCACGAACGCGGGACAACGCGGCGTATGCATAATATCCGATAAGTAAATGGGGTGTGTTTTTCGGAAAACATTTAGTGAACCCCTGAGGCAACGGTCAGATCATTTTAAAATATATATTTTATTGAGTTTCAGGTTTAATTTTAAAGAACTTAAGTTCTTAGCCGAATGTTTTTATTTTGTGAGGAAATAAATCATTATATTATATTTTGTAGAATTTAATGAAATTCAAATACATTTGCGAGTACACGAAATTTAGTCCAGAATCTATAGTACAGAATCTATATCTTAATTTTTATTTTTAATAACAAAGATTTTAAGGGCAAACGACCACCAAGCAGGCCAAAAATATGTTCATCATTAAATCGATTTGTATATAATAATTTTTTGGATAAAAATATCTTTCTCAATATTATAACTTAGCCAAAAATCATTAATTTAAATGAAATAAATAGTTATTTAAACTGTTTTGCGCTAAGTTCTTATAAACTAAAGCCATTTGAGCACCACAAAACAAATATAGTTGATCTTTGCAGAAGGATACCCAGGCATTGAGTGCCTTTTGCCGACTTCATCTGCCTCAGAATCCTTTCTACTTAAAAAATCCAAAGTCACCCTTCAGGCTTCTGAGCCAGTTGCGTTTGCAAAGCCACTTCCTTCTAGCCGTCTCTCCTGCTCCGGCTGTCATTCATGCTCGGGCCAAAGAGCAATAACTTTGCTGGCCGAAAGCTTCCATATTTATGTATGAGTAACTGTAAACTCTTGAGAAAGTGAAACTTTTTTCCTTGGATTTTGTTTGTTGCTTTTTATCTTTTCGATTTATAGTGCGCCTCACCCAAGGCGCTCGCAGCTGCCCAATCACAGTCACTTGGCCGATGCTCGTCATCGATATATCGATGTAACTGAGTGAGCCCCCGTTTTGTCTGCCCCGTTGGCTTGGCATTATCGCAAGGCATAAATCGAGCCAAAAACGGATATGGGCAGCACTAAAAAACAACACAGAAAAAGCGGCAAAAAAAAAAAACAGTCAAAGTCGAGCACAGCCGATCCCAAAGTCACTTTCTTTGACTCGTTTGAATGCAGAGACAGAAAATACAGGGCACAAGTTCCTTATTGATATTAGTTTAATATACATTTAAAATAAATTTAAATTAAATTGTAATAAAAAAAAACTATTGATTTAAACACAAAACTATATGAAAAGAATTTAGTTTATGAAGGTTTTATTATTTATGTTTGTTTGATAATAAAAGATATTTAAGAAAGACTTTGCTATGGCAAAGAATATTAACCCGTTGGGAAATACGTAAAAATCATAATTTAATCATCTTTATTTGTAACAATTCATTCTTATTTAAATCTTGGGACAATTATTTTCACAACGTTACTTAATATGTTAAGAATTATTTAGTTTGATATGCATTCGTTAAAAAAATGTTGATGTCTGAAATAGTTTTTCACTGTGTGATTGCAGCCTTAGAAATGTTAGAAATCGAAAGAGTCGAGTGGAGTGCAACAACAGCAACAGCAACAGGCAACTGGCAACTGACAACCGGTATCGAAATAAAAATAGTTCGACTCGGACTTTGAGACTTGGAGCGCGTGGCAGCCACGGGCAATAGCCGTCTCGGCCAGAGACATGGCCAAAACCGAACATCCAACCCGAATGCCGAAAACCAAACATCAATTTGACTTTAATTAATTGTCAGAGGAGGGTTGGGCTAGATATTTTGCTGAATGAATGGCTGGGATGGGTCGGGATGGCTTGGACGAATGGGCCCCACATCCATATCGGTGGCAGCTCATCTCGGCGGACCGGGCCCGATCGGGGAATTAATTTGGGACTCCAGCGTCGCGAGCGGCCAAGTGGAGAAAGGCCTGACCCACATCAGGTGATTTCCAGGCCCTACAATAACTTCTAATTGAGATATTTAGTGTTGCTCCAAATAACAGGCTCGGCTGGCATAGTATTATTTCGTGACACGATCGGGGCTTGGTGGGCCAATCAGCAACAAAAAGTGAGCATAAAATTGACTTTTATGCCTGCTTTTCTAGCCGCTGAAAGTCTAATCATTATGGGACAGAAGAGACAATAACAATGGAGAAGACACTCCGACGAAAGATGATGACGATCATGACGACCGAAAGCCATAAGAAAAATAATCGTAAAAGTGAGAGTTTCCACTTCATAATCAGTTTTGGCTGCGGCTTGCCATTTGGCTCGGCTCTTTCTTTCCCTTCCACAAATACCTCTGAACCGTCCATATATTTTCGAAGCCAAAAGCTGCTGAATCACGGAATGCAAATATTGAGCGCCCTTTTCTGCCGCCACGCCCCCTATTGCGTAATGGCCGCAAGATCACGGCAGTGGGAAAGACCTTTAACATGAAAAGGAAAGCTCAGAGAAATGGGGGCGTGGCAAGCGGCGCATTAATTGCTCAGGTTTCACTTTCAAGGCACTTCAATTTCGTTTCATTACGAAAATTTGCCATTATCGTAATTATGATCGAGCGAGGAGGAAGCATTTCACTTTCGTTGTCAGCGTTTTGTTCTTTTGTTGGCTGAAACGAGCAGCTCGCACTCCATTAAACGGGTTTCGGTTCCCTCGTCCGTTAATATGTTGACAATAAAGCGGCAAACCGACAACTTTCACACATTCGGCCGGCTATTGTGCCAATAGTTGTAAATGCCACTTGAATATGACACTTTTACTGCCTTTAGCCCAGGCCCAGATCCATTTCCCCGGCCGTCCAATCTTCGGCAATTTTATGATTCAATGTCAGCCAGCCTTAGCCGCACGGAATAAATGGTCAATGTGCAACCCACTGCAACCTCATCACGGCCACTCGCTTCTTGCCTTTTGCAACACTTTCACACACGGCACCTGGCCCACCTGTCGTCCCATCCCTGGATCTCCGCCGCCGCGAAATCCAGGCAAATCCGTGAAGTGTACATTGACCCAAGCCTCCGGACCACCAACTGCCAACCGCAGAGCCGCCAAATGCCCAGCCAGCAACTACCAACTGGCGACCGCAAAACCGGAAAAGCTCTTGGGGCCCCGACACTGGGATTAGACCACATCGGCCACCAACTGCACTACACCGCCATCCCCAGCTTACCAGTTATTCGTATCGTAAAAGGCTCTATCAAAGGCACCCGTTCCTTGATAAAACAAAAAAAAGAGTCATGCAGTTTGCTGTCACCACAATTTTAATTATCCCTTTCCCATTCGAAAAACATACAAAAACATTGTTGTTATCAAGTAAAGCAAGTGAAAAAAAAAACACAAAACTATAGGTACATATGCTTGTGGCTTATAAGGACACGAGTTCAAATATTTGCCCTTTGGGACTTTACGAGTGTAATTATTTCGGGTAATTATAAGGCACAGGCAGGAATTTTATTATTTATATTTAGGTAAACAGTTAAAATAAAACATAACACATAACTTTATGAAACCATGAAAGTACAGATTTTTATTTATTATAGAAAACATTTAATTATGCTTATTTGTATTGACTTTTTCTACTATATATTCGGTGTAAATTGATAAAATTATACCAATTTGTTTTCAATTTCCCACTTGTTAAGAAATATCGATATTCGCGATAAAAAAATGGGAATCCAGGCCCTGGTATTTCAAACAGAAGGTTCAGGTCTAGGAAAAGAAATTATTTACTCCGAACTTTCTAAAACAAAATTGGAGTAACTTTGGAGTGCTTTCGATCGCAGTTTTTTTCCACAAAAACTTCGGAGAAAGCTGAAGATCAAAGCTTTCCTCGCAGTCCAAGAAGTGGTTAAGCTTGAAGAAACTTAAAACCGGACTTGGAAAAATTTTAAAGAATACTTTGTGGTGCACAGAGGCTGAGGTTTTTAGTTTTAGCTGACTGCCAAAAATATGCAAATGGCTTTATTGAGATGTTATTAAGAGTTATTATTTAATTTATTTATTAAAATATTTATATATATACATTTAAAATAAATATATATATACCTAGTTAGTTTAAAGTAATTTCTGTGAGTTTTGGGCATAACGGGAAATAAATAAAATGGTTTCTTCTACGAATAAATTTTACTTTGTACTTAGGAATAAAGATATTTAAATTATTAAATAAAATGTTCAAGATTTTATAAAAATAAAATCGATATAATTTTTGTTTACCTTAGTTAATCTCATTTTAAAGCTCATTTATTTTACATAGCATGACCTTTTTTTATTTGTTTAATTATTCCAATAAAGCTCAACTTTACTCATTAATAATACTTTTTTTTTAAGAATATATGACAGTCTTAAGAACAAATATTTAACAACACATTTTACCTGTGCTAAATTCAAAAGTACTAAACCATTACCTTACAGATGAAACAATTAAATGTACAACGCACATCAATTTCTGGGAATTCAATCAAGGGACCAAACATATTGCTGGCTTCAGTTTTCCAGAAAATACACCATCCCATACACTTTCCCTTTTGCTGAGCAGCAGCCCATTTGTGACACGATTGTGTTCGGGAACGACTTCGTTTTCACTGTCTCCTCAGTCTCAGCGGCAGGCAATGACTCTGCGTGTTCCTCCGAGTGCGTCTGGACAATAGCAATTGATTTAAAGCGTGACACCGTCAATGGAGAACTACTTAGAGATTTCACTTGGCCAGCAACCCACTGAGAGGAGTGAATAGAGCGTTGTCCGAGTGTGTGTGAGCCCACGACCGAGCCTCAAAATATAGCTATAAGCGGTAAGCGGCAAGCGACAGCAAAGCAGAACTTTGGATGCTAAACAAATTAAACAACAAAACGCTGAACTGGCGGCCCCAATGAGAATTCAAAAGTGCTCAAAAGCCAGTCAGTCGCCAGTCGCGGCGACACATTAATTGCCGACGTATTTGTGTCCGAAGAAAGCCGAGTTGGGGAAAGAGTCTACGTGCTCGGGCGCATCATCCGAGATGAGATCCAGTGTACAGCGTCCGAGAGAAGACTTCCAAATCGACTGGGCCTGGTTAACTGGGTCATATTCATAAGTAAAGCACCTCAGCGCCCATCAGCGGCTGTAAAGTGCCGTTTTGCCAACCGGCAACTGCAGTTACTTAGGCTCAATTGCGCCGGGCCCATTTCGACGGTCTGCTACTTTCTTTGGCCAAGACCGAGAGGTGTTAAGCACCGCCCGACAATGGGCCCCTGGCAGGTGGAAAATATTAAAATACAAGCTCCTATTGTGCAGCCTTGGCCCCGCCTTGAATGAGCCAAAATGCGCGTAGCTAAATATTTGTTTTATTTTTTAGCAAATTGCCATTGTTCATTATTCTGGCAGACAGACAGCGGAAGAAAGTGCAGTGAAAAGTGTGGATTACGCAGAGGTAGAAATAAGTGGGTGAAATTCGTAGGAAACGTTTTCGGAGTTCGATCTCTGAGGGCTGATAGCGGAGAGAACGAACCGAGCAGCGGATGAAATGAAAGTTGTAGATGCAAATTGCTCAGCCAGACAACGAGGCGTATGAGTGATGCGGTCGAGGGCTGTTGATCCGAGTTGCGTATGCAAATTGAAAGGGAAAAGTGTGTAGAGATGAGAAAGGAGAGTCGTGTTGTTAAGTATTTTTCGTTCATGTTTGAATTATTATTTGATTCTTTGATTTAGCAGCTTTGGTTGGGCCTTCCCGGGCGGTAAAGTGGGAGGGCCCAGATAGGTATAGATAAAGTACAGATACAGATTGAGATACAGATAGAGGTAGAGATAGAATAGGCACAGAGATAGACATACAGATAGACAGAGGTAGATGGAAGGAGATGTGAGATAGATACAGTTCGATGGGCGAGGCGACTGGCTTTGATTGATGGAAGCGACTAGTTGCAAACATTTGGAGTCCATCAATCAAGGGGGCAGCCATGAAATTACAGATAGAGTGTAGAGAGAAGGAAGCGTGAAAAGTGGTGAAATTTTCAGGGTGGAGGTTATTGGCGGTTTGCAGAGATGAAAGGTGGAGTGGTGTTTGCGTGAGTTCGTTATTTGTGATTGTCTTGTTTTAGTTTTTTTTTTGTTTTTTGTCTAATGGAAGGCACTTTAGTTCGTCTCGTACTCGTTCTCGTTCAAGTAATAAATTAAAATAAATAATTTATAAATAAATATAAATATAGGTCATCATTTTTAGCGATTGTTTCTCTCTCTCTCCTTGGCCTTCGTCCTTGGGGTAAGTTAGCTCTGGGCCAACAGTTTACCGCCTGGCGGCCTTGTAGCCCTGGTAGGCGATGGTCTGGGCCACAGGTGAGCTGTAGGCACCGTGCGAGTCCCAGCCGGAGCTGCCGCCCGAGGACCATCCGGCGCTGGAGGAGCCACCGCCCGAGGACCATCCACCGGTGCTGGCAGCAGCCGAGCCGGAGTTCTTGCCGCCGAACAGACCGCCCAGACCGCCGAGCAGACCGCCGGCTCCACCTCCGGCTCCACCCAGACGACCCAGTCCGCTGGAAGCACCGGCAGCCAGAGCCAGGAAGAAGGCAATCACGGACACAACGAGGGCCTTCTTGGCCAGGAAGAGCAGGCCGAAGATGGAGCCAACACCCAGAACGGCGATCTTAGCACCAACTCCCAGGAGGATGGGCAGGAACTTCTTCAGCAGCTTCTTCTTGCGGGTACGGCTCTCGACGACCAGCTCACGGAGATCGGCCTTGATGTCATCGGGAATGGCGCGGGCCACGCTGCGAGCGGCGTTGGCGAAGTTGAAGTTCAGGGAGCGCTCGGCGAAGAAGCTCTTGGCGTTGTCCATGAAGTAGTTGCCCATCTCGGCGGTGCGGGCCTCAACGGTGGGAGCGGCCTCGACGGCCAGAGTGTTGTCCAAAGACTTGCCCTGGCGTCCTTCGTTGGCCTTCACCAGGGAGACGCCGCCGAAGAGCTCGATCTGGGGGTTATCGAAGATAGACTTGGCCTTGCGGAAGAGCTGTGAAGAAGGGAAGAAGGTGATCTATTAGAGTTGTTGTGGTCGAATGAGTTTTATTCTAAAGAGCAATTTTCCAAATTCCGGGTGAACTAGCAACTTTAGGCCGATTGGCTCTGCAGTTATCAATCGATTACTAATGAATTGAGAGCAAGTAATGCTGTTGTTTAATGAAAATTATATTTGTTTAACTGGAAAGAGGCAGGTTGTAACCCTTCAACTGATTAAGGGCTGCATTTTAAGTTAGCCTTAAGTTGTTTTCCTACCAATCTTTTAAGTTATTAGATCGAAACAGGTGAATGACACTATTAGAGCATGTAAGATACTGTTAAAAAAGGTAACAAACTAATAAGAGCTCTTTAGGAGTGTCGCTTAGATGTTTATCACAACTTCCTGTTAAGTAATTATGGTTGCAAAATGAACTGTGATCGTTATGTTGCGAATATCGAAGTCGTTAAACATTTAGCTTAGCGGGAAGCTGTGAAAACCACTCTTAATCTTGGCACTTTCACTTAAGTAGCATCCTTTGGGTCACAAGGGCGTTCACTGGCTTGATCAGGGATCAATATACGATTTTTTTGGTAGCACTTTCACTGTTTTGAATGTTCTTTGCTCGATTTGATATTATCGCTTATGGGTTAGTAAGTAATCCTTGTGGCCTAGTAATCCGTACCGTGAGCTGCAGACACGAGATGGAGTCGGCCTCGAGGCACTTGGCGAAGACGCCGGACTGCTCCTCGGTGGCGGCCTTGACGGGATCGGCGGAGATGCCTGCTGCCAGGAGCAGGATGCAGGCGGTGGCTACGAAGAACTTCATGCTGGCTGAAGGGCTGATGGCTGTGTGGCTTCTGCGACTGAATTCCTTGGGCACCACCGAAATCACTGGTGTGTTCATTCGAATGGAACAAGCTGCGGTTTGATAACTTTTCGCCGCTGTCAGGCTGTTTTTAAAGAGTTTCCAACGTAGCGCTCGCCTCGCAGCGCCATAACGTAAGGTTATGTAAAAAGTGCACTCACACTGGCGCAGGGTTGCCGGAGAGCCCTCTTCTTCCCCACGTGCCTTCTTTCTGCCGTCTCCTGCTCTCTCTCTCTTGCTCCCTCTCTGTCCCTCTCTCGCTCTTTCTCTGTCGCGGCAGCAGCTTCCAAGCTTCCAGCTTAGAAGACGCATTAGGCAAGCGCAGGCAGCGGCTTTTGTCTGCTTCCGCATTAAAGAAAGTCTGCCGCTGCCGCTGCGGCTGCGCAGTCGCTGTTTCGGCCGCCATCTCGGTCGCAGTGCCGTCGCCGTCGCAGCAGGGCTTTCGTATGGGAGAGCGCGAGAAAGTTTTCTGCAGAGAGCCAAAGCCAAGGTTGTCTGTCTTCTGTCTTCTCTCCCCCACACACACACACACAGACCCACACAGAAGCGAGCGTCAGAAGACGCATCTTCCAGCAGTGGCTTCTGCTGGCGGAGAAAGAGATATGGTTGCTTCTGGAGCCTCGCAGATTACAACACATGAGGTGATAAACAGGTGCTGCGCAGCTTAACCCTCTGCTCACCGCCCGCCTTTTAACCCACGAGAGCCCTCTTCCGGCCCACCAGTCTCCCCCCTCCCTGCTCTCTCACATATTCTTCTGGTTTTCTGTTAATTTTGCTTTTTTTTGGGAACGCTTTTGTTTTTCGGGCAGTTTGCCGCAAGAAATGAAAGTTTTCTGTGTATGATATTTTCATACTACTGTTATTTCTGGCCCCTGGTCCGTCCGTCGGTCAGTCATCTCCGTTTCAGAGGCCCGCGCTAGTTTTTGTTTATCGCATGTGCGCGCCTTGAAATTACTTTTCATTTTCGTGACTTTATTGTGGGTCTACGTTTATTACGCAACATAAAGTGTGATTAATATGGCAGTTACATAACCGAGAAGTCGTGAAGCAGGCAGGGATAGTAGAATCTACGGGCTGATAGGCACGTCCTGGTCGGGGCTGGGGCAGGGCTTCCTTTGGGTAGTGCGATACTCTCCGGTGGCAGCAGGTGAAAACACTCGCCACCTCTGCGGGCGGCGCCGGCGGGCATAAACAGAAGAAACGGCCTGACTCGGCAATTGTGACACATTAGTCAACAATTTGAGCTTAGCAAAAGTGCAAATAACAGCGCGCTTCAATTGCTCAAGTGAAATGAAAGAGAAATTACACGAAAAGCAAACAAAAACGGATGCGCGCAAGATGCGAGATGCTCGCCGAGAGATGGTGGTCGGGTGGATGCACTGAGAGAAACATAAGATTATAGATTTTAATTCGACAGATAGGGGTCTTATGTGAATATGACAAATATTTTTTAGAAATTATATAATCTTTCCTATGTCATTCTTACTAGTTACTTTACCATTCATATTTTAAACCTTAACATAATATAAAAACTAAATAGAAATGATTTTGCAATAGGGTTTCTAATAAGTTTGTTTATTTTACTCTGGTATTTAGAGAAATATTAACTAGTTGAATTAGGAAAAAAGAAGCGATAACCATACAAAGTTTCTATAAGATCCTAGATCTCAACCAGGAACTAAACACAGTTCCTCTAAGATCCTAGATCTCAACTATGGAATCAAACCTTACACGGCAGTGACTTATTAAAATAAATATTTATCAGAGGTAACTTTAAACACTAAAGCCATTGTCCTTTCTCACTTTTGGACTGCAAGCTATGAGCTATTTTATTTTCTTTTTGGATTGCTAAAAGTTCAGCGCAGTATTTTCTTTCTCTGTGCTCGGATGGATGGATGGATGGATGGTTTCTTGGAAAGATACGAGCTCCCGTTTCAAGGTGAATGTTTGTGACTGACGACATCCGACACTATCACACGGATCTGCTGCGGTGGGGCTTACGAAACCCCTGAATCATCCGCATAATGGCTGCCAAATTGTCGATGGGCTACGGGGCGTATGTGTAATTTGCTACCACAATTAAATCAGCTTTCAGTTGGCCGTGTGACGTCAATCTATATAGGCGCGCGAAGCGGTAAAAGTGTAAGGCATTTCGTAACGCCACATCAACGAAAATGGGTGCAGCATCCTACGGGGAGAAAATCAAAACATGCGATGCGATCTTCGACTCTTCGGAATTCCGTTGTCGATTTTCACCGGCCACCGTGCGGCGGCCAACAAATGGGTTCAGAGCTGCAGAAACATGCAAATTTTGAATGGCGTTGCACACATCCGTTTTAACAGCCGAACTTATGTCGGTTCACGCGCCGAGTGTGAACGCCTCCATTTGCCAGTTGCAAGTTGCCATGTGCCAGCTGCCAAACTAACGAGCGGACGACCGTCGTCCGAGCGGCCAAGAGCATGGCCAACAGGCATGGCCATTCATGCGAAAAGCAGTCGTCCACATCCACATCGACATCGTCCCCGTCCACGTCCACGTCCAAGTGTCCAATGTGTGTGCTTTTTATGAATGAATTTCGCTCGTAGTTGGACCCTGGCGTAGTTGCCGTTGCCGGCGAGTGGTTGATGTTGCTGCCTCCGTGTTTGGGTGTTGCTCTTGCTGTTATTGTTTATGGCTGGCACAGAGCAGTGTAAACAAATCGCCAAGTGCCTCGAAACTCTCGGGAAAAAGAAAAACAATGTAGCACTTGTGCTGATGGCATATTACGTCAGCAACTGACCCAATGGAACCGAACAGTTTTGGCCATAAAAACACACAGATGTTGTTGTTTTCATCATATTTACTTTTCATTTCCTAAACAACAAAGGTTAGCTTGGCAACTGAAGATAGGATAAGCAAGATGTCGGTGGGCAGCTAGTTGCCAAGGGTTTGTCAAGAGCAAAAAGGGCAATTTAAATATCCTTTGTCTTTTTCGTCCTTGTTATAATTTTCCAAACATTTTTGTTTATTTTTAAGGTTGTCAGATGGATAGACTGAAAAGCGTTGCTAGAATGAATGTTGAGTGTAATGGGATTATAATATAAGCTGAGTAAGCTGTTTATTAATCCGTGACCTTTTCAAACTCTTAATATATTCCATTGTTCAGCCGAGCCCTTAGCCGTAGGCTTTTGCAATGGTATCGTATAGAATGGGTGTTATTCAGATTTAAAGTCATATTAGGGGGATTAGGAAGTTGAGAATTCAATTTTAAATAAATAAATATATAATGTTTTCAAATTGAAATATTTTTTTTCGCAATTTATTAAAACATTTTAAATACTGTATAAGAAGAGCCCTCAGCTGGAGCTGAAACCCGTAAGAAAACATTATAAAATACCCTGAAACACACTTGCATTTTCACCTCGTCAAATTAAAGTACACAAAAATCTTAATGTTTTAAGAAAGTTGGCGGCCCCGCAAGCCTCAAGTATCATCGCGTAGAAAATCTAAATAATTACAGTACTTATTAGGCCAGAGTCCAAGTGGGCTTCAATCGGCAGATCGAAGATGCGAGCGCTCGTTCGAACGGATGATTATTTTGGGCCCGCCGGAGATATCATCGTGTTCTCACTTTCATTTTGCTTGACATCAATTTGGGCCGGAGAGTCATTAGCAGAGCGAACGACGACGACGACGACTCCGACGATGATGATGACCGTTGTGTCCCACACAGAGACCATTTTACTGTATTATTTATCAGCAGAGGCCCTTTTTTCTTCTAGCCATTTGAATTAAATTAAAGCCAAATCGCTTAGCCGTGAAAGTTTTTTCCTTTTATTTTCTGGCTGATTTGCATAGGCGACGAAAGCATCGAGGGCGTGCATTACGGAATTCTGGATACGATCGCCGGACTTTTGATATCTTAACGGTGCAGTTAATGTACAGTATCGAATCCACTAAAAAGTTTTGACAACGCTGCTCAATTGGTAGCACAATTTCACATTGTTTGCTGACATATTTTTTGGCCCGCGGCTCGCACTCGTATTTTGCCAATCAATTGCCACTTTGTGGGTGTGTTTGCCTTGTCGAGGCCGAAAAAATGATTGTTGATTTTACATTTAATTTTGCCCGTTTTTTTTGTGTTTGCTTTATTCCATCTTTTTTGCGATGGTCATGCAAAAAGAATTCCGTGTACCCCTTGTAGGTGTGTGTGTTCATGTGTACGGGTTTTATTGAACGGCAACGAAAACCAGAATGGACAACAACAGAAGCATCGGCGGAGGCATCGCAGGGCAACATCAGCGGCAAAAATTTAATGAATAAATAACAAAAATGTTTCGGTGAAAGTCGTGGTCAGAAGTAAGCCATTTACACACAGCAGCCATGGCAACAGATAAATTCAGATACACATATACAGTATTTATAGGAAATATTTGCATTCCAATAGCTGAATGGTGTCAAGGGATCAAGGAAAGTGAAAACGGATGATGCAATTAAATTTGCAAAACCGGAAAATCGCTCAGCGGCTTAAGGGAGCCAGCAAATGCAACAACCTGTGGCAGGGAATAATTTCTAGTTCAGACGTGATATTCAAATGCAATTTAACTTGGGCAAATTATGCAGGAAGACTTTAAATGTAACCAATTTTTGACTGTGTGCTGTAAACGTTAATTACTTTCCTTGACTCTCATTCAGATAGCATCGCTGCTGCATATTTTAATAAGTAAAAGTAAAGTTCACAAGAAACCTACGGAAAAAACACACCCTAAAAGTAAAGCAGCGCCGGACAGAGATTTCACAAAACCATAAAAATGTCAAGTTAATAGAACACATTTTCCCTTTTACGGTCATTTGAATTAATACGAAATTTGCATAATAATACCGGAAAGGGGATTATGTCTGCAGACTCCGCCAAGAGCCGAGTCCCGAGTGCCGTCAGCCGAGATGCGAGACCAGTAACCGATACAGCCAGCATTTTAAATAAAGAATTTGCGGTATTTGGGTTAAATATTAATTTACATGTGAAACGGGCGGGCGAGCGCGCAGCATCATTGAAAAGTGAAATTTCGAGGCAGCGGCTAAAATGTAGGCTGCGTGACACTTTCAGTCAGTCATTCAGCCAAGCTTGTCTCGGCTTGGTCATTTTCCAAGCTCATCGAACGACGATTAATCAGCTAATTTCTTTATGAACTTTCATTTATGCAGTGTGGACGGGACTGTGGCGGAGCTCCGCCGGCATTCACACACGTCTTGGCAGCCATCTCATCATCATCTCGCCATCATCAACGTGCTCATAAACTCACGGAGCTTTTATTGTCAACTCCGTTGCCGGTCGTCCGGTTAAAATCAAAGAGCACCGTTTAGAAAATCAATTCCGGAGCAACTGCTGCGGTCTTATATAAAACACCAGTTGCCCAGATCATATACGAATTGTAAAACATCAAATTTGCTTTTATGAACTTATTTTATAATTTAATTACAGCCGGCAGACGCGCCGCGGTTTGGTCAGCTCAAGTCGAGCTCATAAAATGCCGTTGAAAAGGGAAAGTTAACAGAAGAGCGAACCATCAAAAGAAGCAGCAACAGTACACAGAGAGGAAATATATATAATTCATATACAAATTCATATATATCTTCTTCTTGCTTGAAGTCTTTTCTATTTTTATACCATGTACCGTAGGTACAAAGGTATATTAATTTTGTGCAAATGTAT